>RQIL01003688.1:0-13075 GCA_003951145.1 Jimgerdemannia lactiflua
AGAGATACTGAAGGAGTGCTCTCTAGAGGAGGGAAGGGGGGGGCTGGGGAGGTATGACTGGTATAGTGGATGGGACTACTGATGGGGGTGTGATGGCCAATCTGGAAAAAAATCCAGATGTGATTGCTGATAGTGGCAAGAGAAGCCAGGGGGGATCAGGGCCAGTGTGTAGGGATAATCTGTCAGATGGTGTAATGGGTCTGGTGGTAGTACTATTACTCAAGAAGTTTATCTCTGAATTTGCAGTCACAGTGAGCTTCAGGGGCCTGGCGGTGATGGTGAAGATAGTCTTGGGGCTACTGGGAAAGCAGCTGATAGATGTGGCATCAGTGAAGTTCCTGAAGGGGCTGGAGGGAGTCAAGGTTGAATTTGTGGAGGAGAAATACCTGGTGGCGGCACTGTCGAAGGGGATTACTGTGGGTAAGATTGCAGTGCTGATATCAAGGTGCTTGCACTGGGACCCTAGGGTGGTGCACCTAGTGGTCAAGGAGGTCCTGACAGTATTAGTGGAGGAGACAAGGGGCAGGGTTGGTGAGGTGATAAGAGAGTATGGGGATGTTATTGACATTGGCTTTCAGATGTAGGAGGAGATGACATTCAGGACAGGAGATGTGGAGGTGAGGCTGAGGGTGGCTGGAAGGGATGTGAAAGGGAAGGCAAGTGACTGGCTGAGGGCACTGAAGTGGGACCTGGTTGAGTGCAAGGTATCAAGGGTGAGGGGGATAGAAGAGGAAGAAGAGGACCTACTGACAGCATTGTAGGAGCTGGAAGGGGTGGTAGAGCAGAGGGCGAAGGCCTGGGGGGCATTTGAGGAGGTGACAGTAGTGGAGGAGATCAATGGCAGGAAGGTGCAAGTGGATAAGAAGGCATGGAAGAGGGAGCAGGGGAGGCAGATGCAGAAGGACCTACTGGCGAGCTTTAAGGGGAAGATGAGTGCAGGGATGGTGCCTTCACCAGGGTTCACTAGTGGTCTCCGTGGTCTTCAGAATTCACAGCATACTCCTAGGCAAAAGAAGGTTATTGGAGAAGATGAATCTGAGTTCTTTATTGATCTGGATGAGGAGGAGGGGGACTAGCCTGGAACAGGAATGACCTCAAATGGCAGTCTGGGGCAAGGGTCTGAGAGGGAGGATGTGGTGATGAAGGGGATACAGCACATGAGTTTTGGAGTACCTGACATTGCACTTGGAGGAGTGGTGGTTGGAGTGGAGGGAGGGAACTCTGGTGAAGTTGAGGGAGGGGATGCTGAGGGTGATGGTGGGCCCAAGGAGGGCAAGAGGCCCATGACCCCAGGTGCTGGTCATATTGGGGGGGCGAGTTGGCTGATGGCCATTCTCAATGATCTGGCAGCAGACAAACTTGCAGAGGTAGATTTCCAGGTCTTGGGGGGAGCAGAGTGGCAGGAGATCTTGGGGGAAGAGAGAGTGGTGGACAAATTATTGACTGAGGTCATGGTGATCTTGGTGGCAGAGAAGGGGTATGAAGTAGATGCGAAGAGAGAAGCCAAGCTGAGGGAGGAGGCTGGGCGAGTGGTGGAAGACTGTTGAGTGTCGAAGGATGGGGCTGAATTGTGGAAGTCAGTCTGTAAAGACTACAGGGAAGAGGCAGAGGAGAAAGATGATGAGGATGCTTGGGAGATGGCAGCTGCATTGATAAGAAATGAAATTGAGGAGGATGAGGTAGAGGTGGAGCATCTCTTGGACCTTTCTAGGATGAACATCAAGCTGGAAGTTTGAAGGAGCTAGGAGAGTGATAATATCTACAAACATTTTTCCCTATGAACAGTACAACTAACATTTTGTCTTTGAATGTCAATGGGCTACAGGGTGTGAGGTGATGTCAGAATATGTTTGGATGGCTATGAGGCTTAGAAGCAGATCTTTTTCTACTGCAGGATGTGAGATGTGAGGAGGAGGACAGGCTGAATTGGATGAGAGAATGGGGTGGGGTGACTAAATAGCATGGAAGTGTTGGGATCTTGATACACAAGGGTAAGGGAGAACTGATAGACATTGGGGGTTGGGGTGATCATCTGGTTTGGGGTGAGTGGAGGAGGCCAGGGTAGGGCCTGATAGTAGTTGGATCATATTACTGTCCAGCAGTCTGGGGTGAGAGAGTGGACTGGCTGGAAGGGCTGCTGGAAGAGGGGTCTCTGATAGAGGCTGGGGTGGATATCCTGGGGGGGGACTTCAATATGGTGTGGGATGCTGCTCTGGATCAGTCAGATGGAGGAGCTGGAGTAGTTGGTTGCAGTGGAGGGCTGGGCAGGTGGGAAGAGATTGAGAGGCTGAGTGCTCTGGGTGATGTAGGGAGGACCAAGTGGGGAGTAGAAAAGGTTTTCACCTACTGGGTTGATGGACTTGGGTTGAGGATTGATTGGGTGCTTTCAGCTGACTGCTGGGGAGAAGATGTTTGGCAGGAACTTGGGGTAGTCTGGTGCCCCTGGTCAGACCATTGGGGGGTACTAGGACAGGGGAATTTAGGGGGTAGTAGGGAGGGGCCTGGACATTAGTGGCTTAATTGTGCTCTGCTGGCAGATGGGGACCTGTGGGAGAGATGGGAGGGGGAGGTGGTGTCAAGCTTGGTTAGATGGAGGAAGGAGGGGGGCTCTGATAGGTGAGGCTAAAGGAGGCAGTTGGGGTGAGGTGGGAAAATACCAGGGTAGGCTCCAGCAGATGAAGGGGAAGTAGGCATCCTATTGGATGGAGCAGCTATTATGGCAGTGGTCAGAGTTAAAGGGGTGCAGGGGAGAGGAGGAGGAGGAGGATTGGTGGGAGGTGCGAGTGAGAATGGAGATTGAGGAGCTGAAGGGAGTCTGGAGGATGGAAAAGGAGAGCCAAGTGCAGAGCATGGTGGCAAGGCTTAGGTGGCAGGGGCTGGAGGAAGGAGAGAGGCCAACCAAGTATCTCTCCAGGCTGCTGAGGGCAAGAAGAGTGAAGCAGAGATGGGAGGGGATCATTGGAGGGGATGGCTGCTTGGTGACTGGGGTCCAGGGGATCCTTGGGGAGCTTAAGAGTCGTTGGGGGAAGCTGTGGAGTGAGGAGGAAGGAGGAGCTGACAGTGAGGCCATTGCAGAATGCCTGGGAGACTGGTGCCCCCCGAAGGTAGAAGGGCTTGGGGAACTGATGAGACTGATGAGAGAGGAAGAGATTCTGCAGGTTCTGGCAGCTACTAAGTCGGGGATGGCCCCTGGAGAGGATGGGCTACTATAGGACTTTTGGAAGAAGATGGTGAGGGTAGAGGAGGTATGTCAGGAGATGAGGGACATGTGTGATGAGGTGATTGAGTCGGGGTCTTGGCTGGGTGGTCAGAAGTTGGGGTTGGTGGCACTTCTATACAAGGATAAGGGGCAGAGGGAGGATTGGAAGAATTGGCAACCAATCATACTCTTGGATATGGACAGAAAGCTGGATAGCAGCCAGATTCCTTTTCAGAAGTAGTAGCCAGAAAACTGAATCAGAGAACAGAAGTGACCTGAATTATAGCTTGACCTCAAAGGAAAAAAGATAATTCAGAGGAGAACCAGAACTCCTTCTGATTC
Source organism: Jimgerdemannia lactiflua (assembly GCA_003951145.1). NCBI lineage: Eukaryota > Fungi > Mucoromycota > Endogonomycetes > Endogonales > Endogonaceae > Jimgerdemannia > Jimgerdemannia lactiflua. The sequence goes on from RQIL01003688.1 coordinate 3,542, forward strand.
AAGACCTAGAAGAAGACCTTCCTGAAGAGTATCAGACCTGAATCTATAGGAAGAACTCAGATCAAAGTGACTATATCACCACAGCCATCAATTGAGCCACCCCTCTAGACTAAGTTTACTTCAATACATCTGAAGAAGAGAAGGACTACCATCCATACAACTCCAGAGATGAGTTCAATCTACATCACTATACAGACAGCTACACAGATATCTGGCAAGGCGAACAGGATCTCACTACTTCACAGCAGCAAGGGGCAGATGAGTTCAACACCAGCTATATCAGTCCTCTAGTACCCTCAATTATCTGAGCCTCTGTATCTTGGTCACTTACACCCCGCCACTATCCACAAGAGATAAGAAATGATATTTCACTTAGAGCCTCAACATTTGATAGCTACCACCAGTCAATCAAGAGGTCACCACCATCAAGAATCCCTACTCTGGTCTTGATCAGAAGAGCCAGATTCCCTACACCACCAAGACACCACTCTCTACCTTCACCCCCTGTATACCAAGCACCTTCTCCAACTCCCTCTTCTCAAGGACCTTTAAGGAATACCACTTCTGAACCAGACTCAGACTACAAAGATAGTGAAGACAAGCCAGACATGAGTTATCTTCAGAAGTTTTATGGAGCAGACAGTGAAGATATCAAGGAGTTCATCGGAGAAATTGAGGTGCAAGCAGTCACCAAGCAATGGGATGCCCAAAGACAACTCAGAATCATCGAGTCACTCTTGAGAGGCCCAGCTCTACAGCAATACAACCAAGCCAAGGTCATCAGAGGAGATATTTATAGACAAGAACATACTGACCACCTTCAGAATGCAGACTATCCCCAAAGATGTGACATCCACAAGAACTGGCTCTGCATATAGTTCAATGGTCTCGAGTAACAACAAGAAGCACAGGAGGCCTTGACCTATATAACCCAGGCACCCAATGAAACCCCGAAGAGTTTCTACCATCGGATTCAAGCTCAAAAGATCAAGGCAAACCTCCAGCCTGCAGTCCAACTGGCACTGACATCTACTACCTTTCTCAATGGTCTATACCCAGAACTCAGAAGGGATGGGATATTGGAGCATTGAGCAGCAAGTAGCTGGAGCACAAGGATGTTGGGAAGCAGACTACAGACCAATCCAGCAAGAGCACTGCAAGCCAGCCAGAGTTGAACCCCCAAGAACTCAAGGGACTAGTACAGCAGAACAGGAGAATGCATTCCTCAGGGCCTGGTTGGCCAACTATGAGAACAGACCCCCACCTTCGACTCTAGCCCAATTCAGTCAATGGCCACAGCAACAACAGCAGCCACCAAGAGTTCAAGAGAACCCAATGACCATGCTCACCAAACAGATGAAGGACTTAGCCATTGCAGTGGCACAGCTGAAGAATCAAGAAGAAAGACAACAAGATTACTGCCATGACAACAGGTCAGATTACTAACAACAAGACAATAGGAGTTCTTCTCAGACACCCTCAGCTGCAACTGCAGGCTCAGCTACAATAGATCCCTATGTTCCTACCTGTTTCTACTGTGGAAATCAAGGCCACATCCAAAGGCACTGCCCAAGGAAGCCAGCTATCCAGACCAATGATAGAAATGTCAACCTCATTCAGATAGATGAAGAAACATGAGAAATGGAAGAAGAAGCAGCCTGGTTTTATGGTCAAGATGATACCTATCTATACTATGAAGCCTTTCCATCCAAGGTGACTTGGGATGCTGCCCCAGCACAGACCAGAGGACGAGGAAGACCGCCAAGGATCCCACCACTGCCGGTAACAGTATCTACAGGCAAGCACCCAAGGCATGGCCATTTCTCCTTGGACACTCCTCAGGAAAATGACAAGCAAGTCAGAAGAGACACCCCTGAGCCTGAAGTCAGACCATCAAGAGTATCAAGGGCTACTTCTCTGCCTGACCTCAAAAAAGATAAACATATGAGTATGGAGTCCTCAGTAGATGAGATACCTACCAGGAATAAGAGACCTTGTCCCCAAGGAACCAAACATCGAAGGAGCAGCAAACCTCATGCAGCAGCCTCTCTTTGGGACCAGATCTGTCAACAGAATGCAGGTCTCACCATTGAGTAAGTCCTCAAGAATGCCCCAGAAGTTAGGCAAAAATTCATGAAGGAAGCCAAGGAAGATACCAAGAGACTTCCTGTTCAAGGACCACACACTCAAGAGCCCAGCACTATCCACATGGTGCATGAAAATCAGTAACAAGAATACCAATCCACAAGACTTGTAAGCAGAAAAGTGCATGGAGAAAATGCCCAAATTCTTATTGACACTGGAGCAGTAGTTTGCATCATCACTCAAAGGATGCTAGAGAGAATTAATTGGGGAATTGATGAAGGAACCAAAGCAAGAGTCATCATGGCAGATGGATCAGCATCTACCCCCCTTGGACTTGTATGAGACATCTCCATTCAAGTAGGGAAAGCCTGTCTCAATGTACCTCAAGCCATCATAACCCCCATAACCTCCTATGACCTAATCTTGGGAACAGACTGGATGCACTGAGTTGGAGCCAATGTGGACATCAGAAAACAGCTCCTAGTCTTTACCATTTATGGACAGAAGCACAAAGTACCCATTGAGTTAAGAGCATCATCAAGGAAAGCAAGTCAGGCCTCCAAGACAGAATGGTAAGGACATGGCAATACACCCACCACTACCAAGGATGAAGATGAGAGTGAAGCAAATTTCCTACAAGAGCTGGGAAGTGATTTCAATGCCCCTAGAGACCAAGATAGTGAGCTAGAAGAACTCTTTATAGGAGTCATTGATATCAAAGGTCTAGCAGCAAGTATCGACAGAGCCAACAATGAAAGAGCAGCACTCAATTTCGCAGGACCATCCACGCAACTGCCGCCCCTACTGATAGAAAACCGAATTTCACAAGCCTTTTACCTAGGCATGTGCAAGCACTTCAACAGCTTCTATTCACCAAGAGATGATTGCAATACCTGCTGAGTCCTGGATCTCAGGAAGGTACCAATGCCAACAATTATCAATAAAGACAAATTGAAACGAGTACCAGTCTATAGCCAAGCTCAGCCCCCAACCCCGAAGACCTTCAAGAAGACCTACCAAGAGCAGCAAAAGGTCCTCTCTAGCCAACCTGTGGAGACCCTCACTATCAAAAGGGACAGCAACAGTTCCTATACTATTACCTGAGCCCTTCAAGTTACCCTGCCCACCTATGACAAGTATCAGAAAAGATACCCTACCACCAAGGAAGTCAAGGAGAGAAATGAAGGCTTTGTTAAGAAAGGGCACTGTGATTGTAAGAAGACCTTCACCTGCTACTGGTGCAAACATTGAAGTGTTCACCTCAGCAAGGACATCCACAGAAGCCAAGTCAAGAGAAAGGACTCTACCTTACAAGAACCTTGAATTTGCTGGGCCTGCCAGAAATATAAGGAGATCAACCACGAAGGAGAATATAAGGCCAAGGACAAGACCACCATTTGGGACCTATCTTTGGAAGTCCTTGTCATCATCCACTGGTATTGCTGCCCACATCAAGGTAAAGAAGGAGTCAATCTTGCCTTCATACTCATGGAAGCTCTGGACCCCCTTGGAAAGACTGGGTTCAATTACACAAGAAACCCAAAGACTAGAGTGCATTGGCCATTCTTCAAGCTGGAATGGATGGAGTTTTCACCCATGATTGCAGCTGCCGAAGAGCCATTCCTCAAGATACAGCCAGTTGTCCAAGTCAAGTTACTTTCACCCTCTCACACAAATAGAAAGATTAGTTGGATATGACCTATGTTTTCTCTATCAGTCAACAATCTGATCCAGAAGTACCAGAACCTTTGACCTGCAAATTGCACTTACTATACCACCAGGACTCTATGGTCAACTAGCATTAAGATCATCACTGGCAGCCAAAGGAATTACCATTGAAGGAGGAGTCATCAATCTGGACTACCAAGATCCTCTGAAGATCATTATTTACAACCATGGAAGACACTACCAATACTTCAACCCCTTGAAGGGCATCTGCCAGATCCTCTTCATCAAGACCTCACAGACCACTATTCAAGAAGTAGAGCAGTTAGACAGCACTAAGAGAGGACAAGGAGGCTTCGGAAGCACCAACAGAGACCACCAGGCACCACCTATTGAGGTCCATGTAGCAAGAGTTGCTCAGTTCAGACAAATGAGACCCCATATCTGCTGTCTCATTTGAGCAAGAGAAGACATCATCCTGCAGCCTTATCGGCAATGAGGCCTTGATATGCACCTCCCCGTGGAAGCCAACAACTTGATATTTGAACCATCGATGGAGCTCTGAGAAAAGTATTACCTGCTCTTGACTGAGGAATGAATTCATGACCAGATATTGCCAATCCATATCCCTATCAGAAACATGGGCTTTGAGGTGATCACTATCCCCAAAGGAACAATACTGGGATATTTCGAACCACTGATAGATACTTACAAGGAAGAAGTCTTTAAGTTTTTGGGAAATAGCAAGCCATCTCCAGTGAGACTGACGGTACCGGAGAGGAAGACTCAGCAAATTCAGCAATCAAAGCTGTCGACATTGAGACAACTCTAACCAAAGATCAGCAACAACAGATACAGGAGTTGATAGCAGAATACAAGGATATATTTACCACCACATACAATAACTTCCCACCATACCAATACAGAGAGCACCTTATATATACTGAAGACATGAAACCAATCTAACAATTCCCCTACCAAACACCACACTATCTGATCGAATTCAAACAACAACATATAGATGAAATGCTACGAAATAGAGTTATCAGACCCTCATCAAGCCCCTGGGCTTCACTAGCAATCATTGTATCAAAGAAAGGAGGATGGAGACTAGTCGTGGACTTTAGAAAACTCAACAAAGTCACCACAGAAGATGTCTACCCTCTGCTAAAAATTGATGACCTCCTTAATGCTCTTGGAAAAGCCAAGTGTATGACCACCATCGACCAGTTCCAAGGATTTCAAGTAATCTCCATTACTAAGGAAGACATCTGCAAGACAGCCTTTATCACCAGATGAGGACAGTATGAATACCTTCAAATGCCATTTGGACTTTACAATGCACCAGCCTCATTCTAACAAATGATGAATTATGTCCACCGGGACCTCATCAAAAGAAATGTGCTTGTCTATATAGATGTTGTAATCATCTACTCTGAGACATTCAAGCAGTACCTGCAAGACCTCCACGAAGTATTCAACACCATCCGAAACTCAGAACTTAGACTCAATGCTAAGAAGTGCTTCTTTGGAAAACACCAAGTCGAATATCTGGGATATGTCACCTCAGCTCAAGGCACATATGCTGATCCCCACAAGGTGGAGAAAGTCAAAAACTACCTGACCCTGACCTCAGCAAAGGAGACCCTATTTTTCCTCATGTTAGCATCCTACTATCAGCAATTTATCCCAAGATTCTCAGATAAGGCAGCACCTCTCAGAGACATCTCCAAGAAGGACCAACCATTCTACTGGAAGAAAGACCAGCAAAAGTCTTGATCTGCTCAAGAAGGCCCTCACAGAAGTCCCTTTTCTGGTATGACTAGACTTCAACAAGCCCTTCATCCTGGCAACCGATGCCTCAGCTCTAGGACTTTGATCAATTCTATTACAGCAGGATGACCACAAGAGAGAGCATGTTATCGAATATGCTAGCAAGGCTACAAATGAATCACAGGCAAACTATAGAGCTACCAAGCTAGAATGCCTAGCAGTAGTATGGACAGTAGAACACTTCTGCCACTATCTCTTGGGAAAGAGATTTGCCCTCATCACAGATCATCAAGCTCTACAATGGCTGTTCAAGAAGCCAGAACCCTCAGACATATTTGCAAGATGGATCATATTCTTATAGGAGTACCAGTTCACCATTGTCTACAAGAAAGATACCAAGAACTCCAATGTTGACACTCTGTCAAGAATCCCCTGAACTCAACAAGAAGGAAAGGAGCACCCACGAGAGAAGACTACTTCTTGCTTGCCCAAATGAACTAAGAATTATGCCTTGCCCTCATCTAGAGCCTGTACCATAGGAGCTTCAGGAAAGAAATTCAGCCTGCCCACAAGCTATTCATTCAAAGGAACTACAAGAAATTTCAAGAAGGTGACAGTGAACTTTGGAGAGTGAAAGAAGATCAATATATCTGAGTCCTGAGAAAAGATGAAATATCAAGAATCCTGATAACAAATCATGACCAGAATACACATCGAGGAATTGGAGCCACTATTGCAAGAATCAAGAAGTGATACTGGTGGTCCAAGATGAGAAAACAAATTTCAACACACATTCAACAATGCAATACCTGCCAGAGATACCAATAGAAACCCACCAACAGAGCACCATTAATGCCAATCACAGTACCAGCCGGAGTCTTTCAAAGACTAGGAATAGACATCATCGATCCCCTGCCAGTAACCAGCTGAGGAAGACACTACATTCTCACCATTGAAGACTACCTGATGAAATGGCCAGAAGTCTTTGCTACTGAGACTGCTGATGCCTAGACAATTATCTGAATTCTATACAATGAAGTCTTCAGCTGCCATGGTGTCCTCAAGGAAATCATCACAGACCAAGGCAGAGAATTTGTCAACAAAGCCATGAAGACCTTTGCAAGCAACTTCAAGATCAAGCTACAACCAACAACAGCTTACCATCCTCAAGCAAATAGACTCACAGAACGAATGAACCAGACCATCAAGTGAGGTCTCAGCAGGACCAGAGATCAACTAAACTGGAACATCTACCTGCTAGCAATCTTATTCAGCATCTGTACCTCCAAGGCTGCCACTACTCAGCAGACCCCTTTCTATCTAGTGTATGGCCAAGAAGCTCAAAACCCTGAGGAACCAGTCCAATTGGATTGGACAAAATGAGTCACAGCAGAAATCACCCAGTTACATGAAGTTTACTAGCAAGTATGAAGATTCATCACTCAAGCCCAGGAACAACAAAAGAAGTATTATGACTACAAGACCAATCTGGACCCCCTGCTCATCGTTCAGCAAGTTCTGGTATACCACACTATCATAGAAGGAAACTGGAGTGCCAAGCTTAAACCGAAATAGAAAGAACCATACCTCATTCACCAAGTTTTCACAAATCACACCTACCAACTCAAGACTGTGGATGGAGTTTTACTCAAGACTAAGATACACTGCAACTGCATCAGATCCTACTACTCAATGGAGACAAAACACATTGCTCAATCCCTGTATTGACTTCCTTGAATTGTGGACAACATATCGCAATAACCAGTACCTTAAGTATTGGAAGTTTACATTGGGATACTGGAACCAGCAGGATATCTAGTAGACTGACAAAAACCCTTCCACTACCACTCATGTTACACAAATCTTTTGCACAAACTTCAAGCAGTTTATTGAAGAAAATGACTATCAACATGGCAGCAATTCAACCTCCTGGTTGGCATACTGGGTCCAACACTGGTGTGGCATTCAGGTGGCAACAAGGAAAAGAAGGGTATGGGCTTGGGATGAGATCTTTTGGGAAGGCAACTGGTGGAAGTGAAGCTGATGGCAGGTGAAGAGAGAAAGGAGAGAGGAGTGGCAAGGGACCAGCGAGCTTCGCGGCAGCAGTGAAGAGTGGAGCAAGAGGGGATGGAGATGGATGGCAGAAGGTGGGAGGACCAAAGGGGAAGCTGAGTGAGAGTGGAGGAGCTGGGTCAGGCATAGGGGTGAAGGGAGGGGCTGGGGGGAGTGGCGTGACTGCTGATAACAGAGGGACTGGTAATCTGGAAAAAAAAGGAGATGTGACTGCAGATCGAACCAAGAGGGCAGCTGAGGGATCATTGGTGACACGCAAAGGGGACCTGGCTGATGGTGTAATGGGGCTGGTGGTGGCACCATTGCTCAAGAAGTCTATTTCGGAATTTATAGTCACGATGAGCTTCCGAGGGCTGGCAGTAATAGCCAGGGCAGTACTGGTGCTCCTGGGCAAGCAGCTGAAGGATGTGGCTTCCGTGAAGTTTTTGAAGAAATGTCCGCCTGCTCAGCCTCAGAATCAAGCACGCGGCCTCGATAAGCTGCTTGATGAGGTCGTCGACCTCCTGCCCGGGCCTGCGGTAATACGCCAGGAGGGTCACGCAATACTTGACATCAAAAACGGCCAGAATGACGCAGCCATGTCCGCAGCCGACATCTTGCTACCAAGCTGACTCATGTCCGTCATGGGTCCCGAACCCTGTCCGGAACACGCTGTTCACACATATACTGAATATTCCTGCTCCCGGTTGGAGTTTCCATTGCTCGCATGCTTGGCCAACACCTCCTTGCAGCAATCCTGCAGCACGATGTGGGTGTTGACAAAGTTTGTTAGTTTCGCAAATGGGTTCGCGAGCGTCATGGGCGTCGTTGCTTTTGTCGGCGAGCTGTTCGACGTAGCTCGCCAGGATCGCTTTGAAATTTGTGATCAGCTTCAGAGATTGCGTAGACGCCAGACGACGGATCATGTAGGAGGCGTGCGCTTGCGATCCCGCAGCTGAGATTACCGGCAAGGCGGCGTGATGTTCGTGTGTGGGGATGAGAGTGTGAAAGAGGATTGCCGGTAGAGGTTACTGAGGGCGCTGAAGCTGCTGCCACCGTTCATGGTACGACGATGGGAGAGCATGAGTCGGGTTACGAAGTTAGAGACTTGCCGTGCACGATTTTGGGCGTCTCATGTCATCTGTCGAGATGGTAGCGGGGGTGAGTTTATGATTCCGTGTGGCATGAATGATCCTCGTGAATGCTTCGACAGAACACGTACCTACCCCAAATTCCTCTGATTAGCCTTCAGCTCGCTCGCCACCACCTGTGTGCCCTCAGCCTATCCTCTTCCTTCCAATCGAACAACACAAACTAGTACATGCCGTGTATAGTTGAGTTGAAGGAGGCTGCGGGGAGAGGCGGCTGAGTGAGCTTCTCGTATTCGTCTTCGAGAATCTGTATGACAAGAATAATGTATTGGCGGTAGAATCAAACGGCGATACCAACGATAGTATACTCAATCGTTTCTTCCCATGCAATTCCCGCCCATACCAAAAATCCCACCAAACCTCCCTCACCTTTCCACAAGTCCCCTGACCCTCTTCACCTTTTACTCTTGCCTCTGCCACCGCGACAGCTTGCCTTCAAGCGTCCCATCGCCCGAAACAAGCAATATTAGTGCCGATCAACCACGCAAAAAAATAACAATCTCCATGGCCAGAGTAGCAACGCAAATACGACTTGTGTGAGTGAATTCTTAGCGTTTATTCATAGGTAAGCCACATCCCACTTCTGATTATTATGCAGAAAGGGAAATGAATTGAGAATAACGTTTTATTTTATCGCTCAAACATTCCGATTTGTGGGTTCACGTGACTAACGACTGTACAACCAGAACGCACATCTGCAATTCGAAGTGCACTCTATGAAAGAGCGATTTGCTTATCTGCCGAACCGGCACCTTAACCTATTCCCCCCCCCCCCAAAAAAAAAGCCTCACTCACTTCATGAGCATCT
>RQIL01003699.1:0-13074 GCA_003951145.1 Jimgerdemannia lactiflua
TATGATAAACTATTTTATGAGAAAAGAATTTCGCATATTACATATATTGAGTTTAAGCATATTATTATATGGCTTAACAATAAGTTTCAATATACTTAGTATATTCATTTTTAGTGAAGCCAATAATCTCATCATTGCATCATATGATCATTTTTCAATACTACAATCAACCAATTAGAATTTGATGCATAAATATGCCAGACTCAACCTTTTTATATATTGTAACGTAGCGGACGCTAAACTTAGCAAGTACATCGGATTTCTTTATCTTGAATTCTTGTCTTCTTGACTCCCAGAGTCAGTAGTTCCATGAGGCCAAATGTGTCAAAGAGGTAATCCTGAAAGTCCCTTTATCAGTATACTTGTTCCTTATGCTAACACTTTCGATCTGAAGTCTATTCACTCCAAGATACAGGGTTATTTATACAAGTTTACTAACTATGAGGTGGTTGAGTTACGTGGCCAAGCTGTGAGTCATTTTGCCACTTGGCAAAATATCCTGCCATTTGGCAGAATGCTATACTATATCGGGTCTTCGATTTCACCACTTGGCAGAATAATCTCGCCATTTGGCAGAATCGGGGACTGCTAACTATAAGATTATACTAATTTGGGACTGTTCGCGATCAAATGTCTATCCCTTATTCCTTCTTCCTTATTTGGTTCTACCGTCACAACTTCCTCCTGAATAGATGGTTTCATCTCTGAAACATCTATTCAAACTCCCAGGCTTCGATAGTCTGAATGGTCTTGTACTGGGTAATTTGTTGCATTACTGTGTCCCAATGGTGTCGCTTGACTCGGTCGAAGTCTGAGGGGGCTATCTCTCTCAGGTGGGCTAATGCTGAATCATCATCTCGAAATAACTTGTGGATTCTCTTGGCGATAGTGACTTGGGTGAGAGAGAGCTGGCATTCGGCAATCCAATCGTCTTTGGTCATGTTCTGGTTCTGGTTGAGTATCTGTCCAAGTTTGAAGTACTCTAGGAATTCTGTGTGATACTGATAGGCCTTGAAGTGTGAGATTCAAGCAAGATGTGTCTGCACAATGCTTCTGACACTGTCAAATGATTCTTCTATAGTCGGGGGCTCTGTGGTATGCCATTGTCTCTCAATGGCTCTTTGGGCAGCACTAGTGATCTTGAGTCCTGTTGCAGTGCTTCGGTTATTGGCCATGATACTTCTTGAGTCGATTTCAATGGATGGTGGTGGGGATTATTGTGCCTGTGAGTTTCCGTAATCGAAAGGTGGTCTCTTTTATATCTTGCACTAGATAAGGTCCTTCCCACTTAGGCTCCAGTTTTCGTGACCAAGAAGCTTCTACCATATTCCGGTACACTAGGACTTCATCTCCTATCTTGAGAATCTCCAGGGGCTTGTGAGTTTTTTCTGCATTGTTCTGCTGTAGTGCCTGCGGCTTGATGATGTAATCCTCTGCCTTTTTCCTAATTTGATGCAATCTTCGTATCTCCATATCTACACGTTTCCAAATTGCATCATTACTTGCTGACAAATTTTTGCTAGAACTTTTCTCGCTGAGTAGCATTTCCCGAGGTGTGAAGTGGGTACTTTGTGATCGTATATCTCGCAGAGTGGATAATGCTATTGGAAGATAGTGGTCCCAGTTTCCATATTCATCACAGATCTTGGCAATGACATTCTTGAGGGTCTTATTAGTTCATTCTGCTTGTCCATTTCCTTGTGGGTGATAGGCTGTGGTCTTGATGTGTTGGATTTTGTACTTTTTTTAAAGAATCTGGTGAAACTGGTTGACAAATTCAATTCCCCTATCGGTGGTAACTTGCTTTGGAGTCTTGAATCGGCAGATGATTTCTCTGTGAAGGAAATCAGCAATTGACTGTGCATTGGCTTCCTTGAGGGGTCCGGCTTGTACCCATTTCGTAAAAAGGTCTACAATCACAATGACATATTGGTTGCCTGTCAATGTCAGGGGTAGTGGACCGATTACATCTATTGCAATGTGGGCAAATGGTATTGGCTCAATGTCTGCTGATCCGGGGGCTTGATTCCATTGGTCTTGTTTCTGCTTCTGGCATTTATCACAGGTCCTGACAAATTGCCTGATATCTTCTTCCATTCCTGGCCACCACATGGTTCTTTTTGCCTTGTCATATGTGTTCATTCCTCCTATGTGACCTTGCTTATGTACTTCCTTCATCACTTGATTCTTCTGGTGCTTGGGGATGACTAATTTCTGTCCTTTCTCATCAGTTTCGAATTGTTTCCATGTCTGATTAATAATTGTTTTTGTCCATTCTTCAGATGTGGGGGCATCTTTCGCTGCCCAAGTAGCTGATGATTCCATAGTACAGCTCCTTATTCATGGTGATTATATGGAGGTTGGGTCCTTCGGGGCATTCGTGAGAGGGCATCAGCATTGGCATTCATACTTCCAGGGCGGTGAGTGATTGTGGCATCAGAGGCTTGCAGCTTCATAATCCATCAAGCATAGATTCCTTTTGGCTCACTGGTGGTAAGCAACTAGGTAAGTGCTGAGTAGTCTGTCTGGATAGTGAAGTGTCTTCCAGCCAAGTAGTAGTGGAACTTCTCTATAGCCCAGATAACTGTAAGGCATTCTAGCTTGTATGACTCATAGGACTACTCAGGTCCGCAAGTACCTCTGCTAAGATAGGCTACTATATATTCAGTACCATTCTTCTTCTGGACAAGGATGGCTCCAAGTCCCATTGCACTGGCGTCCATCTGCAGAATGAACTCTTGAGTCCAGTTGGGTCTTCTCAAGAATGGAGCCTGTGTCAATCTGGTCTTGAGTTCGTTGAAGGCCAGTTGCTACTATTGTGTCTACTGGAATTTGACCTCCTTCCTGAACAGGTCATAAATGGGACTGGTGATGTGAGAGAATCTTCGAATGAATCTTCTGTAGTAGGATGCAAGACCCATAAAGGCCCAAGCTTCGGTGATGCTGGTGGGTACTGGGTATGCTGCTACTGCCTTGATTTTTGCGGGGTCAGTATGTGTTCCTTCATAATTGATGATATGTCCAAGGTATGCAATTTCTTCTTCTCCAAATTTGCATTTCTTAGGCTTGATGTAGAGGCCATGTTTGCAGAGCCTTCTAAGGATTTCCTTGATGTGTTCCAGGTATTCCTTGGCTGTCTGACTGAAGATGATCACATCATCCACATATACCATCATCCATTTTTCCATAATATATCTAAAGATGCTATTCATCATTTGTCGGAAACTTGCTGGTGCATTGCACATTCCAAAGGGCATCCGAAGGTAGACATAGGTTCCATCTGGAGTAATGAAGGCTGATCTTTTGCTGGCTTCAGATGTAAGGCCAATTTGGTAGAATCCTGAGAATAGATCCAGAGTGGTATAGAACTGTGCTTCATTTTCCAGCATAATGAGGATGTCACCGATATTGGGTAATGGTTGTCTGTCCTTTTCTGTGACCTCATTGAGTCTTTGGTAGTCTGTGCATAGTCTTGGTGCGAATTCTCCTAGTTGGCTTCCTTTCTTTGATGCTAGGACAATAGGTGATGACCAGGGGCTGCTAGCTTCCTTGATGATACCAGATTCCTTTATCTTCTTGATTTCCATCTTGAGCCATTCCCTATAAGCTGGTGGAATAGGGCGGGCCTTCTGATAGATTGGCTTTGCATTTCCTGTATTGACATCATGATAGAATAGGGGTTCCTTGGTCTTGATGTTCTTGAAGTCTGTGACCAGTACATCTTTGAATGTATGTAAGAGATCTGCTAATTCTTTCCTGAGTGGGAAGTTCCTTCCAACTATATAGGTATGTTTATCTTGGCTTTCCTCCTTCTTGTGCTCTAGTTCAGTAATCTTAGTTGCTACAAAGACTCCTCTTCCTGTAGAGCCAAATCCAGCTCTTCCTCGCTCTGTTTGTCTGATGTTGGAGACTTCTTTGATTCTTGGGTTAAGGACAGGTAGGATGAGCATTTGTGCCAGCCGATCCTTCTTCCTTACTTCGAATGGAATTGTTGGGTTGTGATTCCTGGCAAGGAGGAGGATTTCTCCTGTGTAGTCTGAGTTGATGACTCCTCCTTCTATAGATATTTCACTTTTTGCCAAGCTGCTTCTTATCTTGAAGATTCCAATGTAGTTTGGTGGAATGGTCACTTCAATTCCTGTTCTGAGGATGGTGGTGGTCTGTGGTTCGAGGATTATATGGGTGGTGGTAGATAGATCCATTCTAGCTGCATTTTCTGATTTGTACTGTAGCATGACTGCATCAGGGTTGATTCTTCATATTTTGACCATGATATCTTCCTCCTCATCTTCACTATCGTCCGATAGTTCTGGTGGTCCATCCTCGGATTCCTTCTGATTCTCTTTTGGCCTGTTGATAATCTTCTTTACTTCAATGATGCAGAAATAGCAGCGATCCAAGTGTTGGGCACAGTACATTCCTTCACCATGGGGGCACCTTTCTTGTGGTGCATATCTATCTGCAATTCTTGTATACTATTCTTTGTCTGATAGCTGCTTGCTTTTTCCTTTCCTTGTAGTGACCATATAGGCCTCTTCCTCTTGTTCTTCCTCCATCTCAGAGTGGACTCCTTTGTGGACATTGATGGGAATTCTGATCTTCCTGCCTCAATAGACACTCTGCATCTTCTGAGCACTGAGATCAATCATTGCCTTGGCTTTATGAAGCCATTGATTGCCGATGAGGATATCATAGTTGGTTGTATTGGTGACGATGATATCTACTGGGATAGTGGCTTCTCCGAACTTGATTGGAATATCCTGGATCTTTCCCAAGGGAGTTGCTCATGTTCCATCAGCTGTGACAAATACCAGTTTGGTGGCTTCTTTTATTTTCCAGCCCAGGCAGTCTACTGCCTTCTTAGTAATGAGACATCCTCTGGCTCTGATATCAATGATGGCTTCAAAGACTCAGTCTTCAATCTGATAAGTGGCATAAGCTGATGTTTTCCAATTATCTTCACTCTCTTCATCTGAGTCTTCTTGTGAATTGTTGGCTTCAATTATTCTCCAGCCTTGGTCCTTGCCAATATCTGAGATTCCTGTTCTCATTTGTTGTCTGAAAGTCAGAATTTCTGCAAGTTGGCCAAAGGTTGCATTGACTTTTTGGTCTTTGAGATCCTTGAAGATATTATACTTGAAGGTCTTGGTCTTATACAACTTCTGCTCCTTCTTTCCCTCGCTTGATGGTGTGGTGTTTTGGATGATGTCTTCTACTGCCTATTCTAGCTTGGCATCCTGTTCTAGCTCCATATCCTGGTCAGCCTCGCTTGGCTGCGTCTCTTTTTTGATGGCAGCTTCTGACCTCTTTGTTTGTACTTGAGTCTTTTTTGAGGGCCACTCCACTGGCTTCTTGTAAGGAGTAGCTCAGTTGTCCTTCTTACTTGAGGTGGCAGGATAAGCTTCCCATTCTTCCTGCTCTTCCTCTGATTCTCAAATTTCCTTGAAGGTGATAGTATTTACCTGTTCTCGATTCCTAGCTGCATTGCTTGGCTGAGCCTTGCACTTGTTCTCTGTCATGCATTCTGAGGCATAATGGCCTTCTTCTTTATAGTTGTAGCATGTTATAGATTGTCTTTTATTTGTGGCAGCAAACTTCTGCACTGGTTGTCTTTTGAACTCCTTGACTATATCACTGAGATATGCAGTCATTTCTGCAAACTGTTTGGCCAGTTCCTCCATTGGATCGGCCTTCCTTGGTTCTTGTTGTAGTGGTTGTTGTTGTTGAGTATTCTGGTTGACTATGGCAGTTGGGACTATGTGGGTATTCCTTGGTTCCATTTTTACTCCGGTTATTCTTTCCATTGTGTGTCCTTGTACATGTCTGGCGGTCCAGTATCTTTGAGCATAGGCAACTTTCTGTGTTAAGTCTAGTGCCATTGGGGTGGATTGGATGGCTAGGGTGATTTCTTGGTGGATACCTTTCATAAGGGTATTTTCGGCCACCTGGTCTTGAACTGCATCAGGATAGTCAGCCAGGACTATTTGATGCTGGATCCTTGTATTGAATATGTTTGGGTCCTCAGACATTCCTTAATAAATGATATTCAATTGATCCTTGAGGGCTTGTTTGATTTCATCAGTGTAGTAGGCATTTCGGAGCCAAGCTTTCATGGCCAACAGTGTTGTTGGGGCATCAGCTCCTGTATGGTTGACTGTAGTGAAGGCGGTTCTTGCTGGGCCTCGAAGGCTTACAGGGAGTAGGGCTACTTGTTGTGCTGGTGTTAAGGTCCTAACAGCAGCATATTGCTCGAAATCATCAATGAAAGTGATGATTGATTCATCAGAGGTATATCTATGGAATACGGGTAGTCTCATATCTATTCTGTCTGACTGGGTTGTGTGGGTTCTTGTGGCAGTTGTTTGTTATTCAGCTTGAAAGTGAGGGATTCATCTTGAATCACCAGCCCATAGACACTAAGTTGTAACATAGCAGACACTAAACTTCGCAAGTATGTCAGATTTCTTTATCTTGAATTTTTGTCTTCTTGACTCCCAGAGTCAGTAGTTCTGTGAGGCCAAATGTATCAAAGAGGTAATCCCGAAAGTCCCTTTATCAGTATACTTATTCTTTATGCTAATACTTTCGATCTGAGGTTTTATTCACTCTAAGATACTGGGTTATTTATACAAGTTTACTAGCTATAAGGTGGCTAAGTTATGACTACATTTCCTATGAGTCAGTCTCTACATCTACTAAGATCTCTACATCTGCTAAGATCTCTACATTTGTAGAATTTCTATGGTTGCTAAAGTTTCTATAATTGTAGAATGACTGCTATACTATATTGGGAATCAGATTTGTGTGTCATGATCAAATGTCTATTCTCCTGATTCTCATTACTATTTTGGGTCAACCATTACAACTTCCTCCTGAATAGGTAATTCATCCCTGAAACATCCTATTCACTCGAATTCCCAAGCCTCAACTATCTGAATCTCCTTGTACTGTGCAATTTGTGTCATCACATTCTCCTAATGTTGTCTTCTAACCTGGCTAAAATCTCCTAGTACTACTCCCCGGAACTGGGCTAGAGCTGGTTCATCATCCTTGAATAGGTGATATATTCTGGTAGCAATGAGGATTTGAGTGTGAGAGAGCTGACACTCACGAATCCAATCTTCTCCGTCCATAGCTGGTTTTGAATTCAATAGTTGTTCCAACTTGAAGTATTCCTGAAACTCAGTTCGGTTTTGATAGGTCTTGAAGTGTAAGATCCAGGACAAGTGTGTGTTTACCAATACTATCAAAGGATTCGTCCATTGTAGGTGGTTCTGTAGAGCACCACTGTCTTTCTATAGCTCTTTGAGCAGCACTAGTGATCTTGAGGGCTGTGGCTATACTTTGTTGATTTGTCATAGTACCTCTTGAGTCGGTTTCGGTGAATGGTGGTGGAGATTATTGTGCCTGAGGGCTTTTGTAGTCGGAAAGTAGTCCCTTTTATATCTTGCACCAGATAAGGTTCTTCCCACTTGGGCTCCAGTTTTCGTGACCAAGAAGCTTCCACCATATTCCGATACACCAGGACTTTGTCTCCTATCTTGATAATCTCCAGGGGCTTGTGGGTCTTTTCCGCATTATTCTGCTGTAGTGCCTGTACTCTGATGATGTAATCCTCTGTCTTTTTCCTAATTTGATGCAATCTCTGTATCTCCATATCCATATATCTCCAAATTGCATCATTGCTTGCTGACAAATTTTCACTAGAACTTTCTTCGCCGAATAGCATTTTTTGAGATGTGAAGTGGGTACTTTGTGATCGTATATCTCTCAGAGTGGATAATGCTATTGGAAGATAGTGGTCTCAGTTTCCATATTCATCACAGATCTTGGCAATGACATTCTTGAGGGTCTTATTGGTTCATTCTGCCTGTCTATTTCCTTGTAGATGATAGGCTGTGGTCTTGATATATTGGATCTTGTACTTTTTGTAGAGGATTTCATAGAACTGGTTGACAAATTCTATTCCTCTGTCTGTGGTAACTTGCTTTGGGGTCTTGAATCAGCAGATGATTTCTCTGTGCAAGAAATCGACAATTGACTATACATTGGCTTCCTTGAGGGGTCCGGCTTCTATTCATTTCATAAAAAGGTCTACAATCACAATGAAATATCGGTTGCCTATCAATGTCAGGGGTAGCGGACCAATTACATCTATTGCAATGTGGGCAAATAGTATTGGCTCAATGTCTGCTGATCCGGGGGCTTGATTCCATTGGTCTTGTTTCTGCTTCTGGCATTTGTCACAGGTCCTGACAAATTGCCTGATATCTTCTTCCATTCCTGGCCACCACATGGTTCTTTTTGCCTTGTCATATATGTTTGTTCCTCCTATGTGACCTTGCTCATATACTTCCTTCATTACTTGATTCTTCCAGTACTCGGAGATGACTAATTGCTGTCCTTTCTTGAGTATTTCTCCATCAGTTTCGAATTGTTTCCATGTTCGATTAATAATTGTTTTTGTCCATTCTTCCAGATGCAGGGGCATCATTCGCTGCCCCAAGTAGCTGATGATTCCATAGTACAGCTCCTTATTCATGATGATTGTATGGGGGTTGGGTCCTTCGGGGCATCCGTGAGAGGGCATAAGTATTGGCATTCGTTCTTCCAGGGCAGTAAGTGATTGTGGCATCATAGGCTTGCAGCTTCATAATCCATTGAGTATAGATTCCTTTCAGCTCACTGGTGGTGAGCAACCAGGTAAGTGCTGAGTGATCTGTCTGGATAGTGAAGTGTCTTTCAGCCAAGTAGTAGTGGAACTTCTCTATAGCCCAGATAACTGCAAGGCATTCCAGATTATATGACTCATAGGACTGCTCAGCTCCACGAGTACCTCTGCTGAGATAGGCTACTATATATTTGGCACCATTCTTCTTCTGGGCAAGGATGGCTCCAAGTCTCATTGCACTGGCATCCATCTGCAGGATGAACTCTTGAGTCCAGTCAGGTCTTCTCAAGATTGGAGTCTGTGTCAATCTGGTCTTGAGTTCATTGAAGGCCAGTTGCTGCTATTGTGTCTACTGGAATTTGACCTTCTTCCTGAACAGTTCATAAATGGGACTGGCAATGTGAGAGAATCTTCGAATAAATCTTCTGTAGTAGGATGCAAGACCCATAAAGGTCCAAGCTTCGGTGATACTGGTGGGTACTGAGTATGCTGCTACTGTCTTAATTTTTGCGGGGTCAGTATGTATTCCTTTATGATTGATGATGTGTCCGAGATATGCAATTTCTTCTTCTCCAAATTTGCATTTCTTAGGCTTGATGTAGAGGCCATGTTTGCGGAGCCTTCTAAGGATTTTCTTGATGTATTCCAGGTGTTCCTTGGCTGTCCGACTGAAGATGATCACATCATCCACATATACCATCATCCAATTTTCCATAACATCTCTAAAGATGCTATTCATCATTTACTGGAAACTTGCTGGTGCATTGCACATTCCAAAGGGCATGCGAAGGTAGACATAGGTTTCATCCGGAGTAATGAAGGCTGATCTTTTGCTGGCTTCAGATGTAAGGCCAATTTGGTAGAATCCTGAGAATAGATCCAGGGTGGTGTAGAACCATGCTTCATTTCCCAGCATAATGAGGATGTCACTGATATTGGGTAATGGTTGTCTGTCCTTTTCTGTGACCTCATTGAGTCTTCGGTAGTCTGTGCATAGTCTTGGTGCAAATTCTCCTGATCGGCTTCCTTTCTTTGGTGCTAGGACAATAGGTGATGACCAGGGGCTGCTAGCTTCCTTGATGATACCAGATTCCTCCATTTCCATCTTGAGCCATTCTCTATAAGCTGGTGGAATGGGGCAGGTCTTCTGATAGATTGGCTTTGCATCTTCTGTATTGACATCATGATAGAATAGGGGCTCCTTGGTCTTGATATCCTTGAAATCCGTGGCCAGCACATCTTCAAATGTATGCAGGAAGTCTGCTAATTCTTTCCTAAGAGGGAAGTTCCTTCCGACTATGTAGGTATGTTTGTCTTGGCTTTCCTCCTTCTTGTACTCTAGTTCAGTAATCTTGGTTGCTGCAAAGACCCCTCTTTCTGTAGAGCCAAATCCAGCTCTTCCTTGCTCGATTTGTCTGATATTGGAGACTTCTTTGATTCTTGGGTTAAGGACAGGTAGGATGAGCATTTGTGCCAGCTGATCCTTCTTCCTTACTTCGAATGGAATTGTTGGGTTGTGATTCCTGGCAAGGAGGAGGATTTCTCCTATGTAGTCTGAGTCGATGACTCCTCCTTCTATAGATATTTCACTTTTTGCCAAGCTGCTTCTTGTCTTGAGAATTCCAACATGGTTTGGTGGGATGGTTACTTCAATTTCTGTTCTGAGGATGGTGGTGGTCTGTGGTTCAAGGATTGTATGGGTGGTGGTAGATAGATCCATTCCAGCTGCATTTTCCGATTTGTACTGGGGCATGACTGTGTCAGGGTGGATTCTTCGTATTTTGACCATGATATCTTCCTCCTCATCTTCACTATCATTCAATAGTTCTGGTGATTCATCCTTAGGTTCCTTTTGACTCCTTTTTGGCCTATTGGTAATCTTCTTTACTTCGATGATGCAGGAATAGCAGCGATCCAAATGTTGGGCACAGTACATTCCTTCACCATGGGGGCACCTTCCTTGTGGGGCATATTCATCTGCAATTCTTGTATACCATTCTTCATCTGATAGCTGCTTGCCTTTTTCTTTTCTTGTAGTGACCATATAGGTTTCTTCCTCTTGTTCTTCCTCCATCTCAGGGTGGACTCCTTTGTGAATATTGATGGGAATTCTGATCTTCCTGCCTCGATAGACAATTTGCATCTTCTGAGCACTGAGATCAATCATTGCCTTGGCTTTATGAAGCCATTGATTGCCGATGAGGATATCATAGTTGGTTGCATTAGTGATAATGACATCTACTGGGATAGTGGCTTCTCCAAACTTGATTGGAACATCCCAGATCTTTCCCAAGGGAGTTGCTCGCATTCCATCAGCTATAATGAATACCAGTTTGGTAGCTTCTTCTATTTCCCAGCCCAGGTGGTCTACTGCCATCTTGGTAATGAGACATCCTCCAGCTCTGGTGTCAATGATAGCTTTAAAGACTCGGTCTTCAATCTGACAAGTGGCATAAGCTGATGTTTTCCGATTATCTTCACTCTCTTCATCTGAGTCTTCTTGTGCATTGTTGGCTTCGATTATTCTCCAGCCTTGGTCCTTGCCAATATCTGAGATTCCTGTTCTCATTTGTTATCTGAAAGTCAGAATTTCTGCAAGTTGACTGAAGGTTGTATTGACTTTTTGGTCTTTGAGATCCTTGAAGATATCATACTTGAAGGTCTTGGTCTTGTGCAATTTCTGCTCCTTCTTTTCCTCACTTGAAGGTGTGGTGTTTCAGATGATATCTTCTACTGCTTGTTCTAGCTCGGCATCCTGTTCCAGCTCCATGTTCTGGTCAGCCTCGCTTGGCTGCGTCTCTTTTTCGATGGCCACTTCTGACCTCTTTGTTTGTGCTTGAGTCTTCTTTGGAGGCCTCTCCACTGGCTTCTTGTAAGGAGTAGCTCAGTTGTCCTTCTTGCTTGAGGTGGCAGGGTAAGCTTCCCATTCTTTCTGCTCTTTCTCTGATTCTCCAATTTCCTCGAAGATGATAGTATTTGCCTGTTCTCAATTCCTAGCTGCATTGCTTGGCTGAGCCTTGTGCTTGTTCTCTGCCATGCATTCTGAGGCATAATGGCCTTCTTCCTTGCAGTTATAGTACATTATAGATCGTCTTTCATTCATGGCAGCAAACTTCTGCACTGGTTGCCTTTTGAATTCTTTGACCACGTTACTGAGATGTGTGGTCATTTCTGCAAACTGTTTGGCCAGTTCCTCCATTGGATCGGCCTTCCTTGATTCTTGTTATAGTGGTTGTTGTTGTTGAGTATTCTGGTTGACTATGGCAGTTGGGACTATATGGGTATTCCTTAGTTCTATTTTTACTCCAGTTATTCTTTCCATCGTATGCCCTTGTGAGTGTCTGGCAGTCCAGTATCTTTGAGCATAGGCAATTTTCTGTATTAAGTCCAGTGCCATTGGGGTGGATCAGATGGCTAGGGCGATTTCTTGGTGGATATCTTTCATAAAGGTATTTTTGGCCACCTGGTCTTGAACTGCATCAGGATAGTCAGCAAGGACTATTTGATGCTGAATCCTTATGTAGAATATGTTTGGGTCTTCGGACATTCCTTGACAAATAGTGTTTAATTGATCCTTGAGGGCTTGTTTGATTTTATCAGTATAGTAGGCATTTCAGAGCCAAGCTTTCATGGCTAACAGTATTGCCGGGGCATCAGCTCCTGCATGGTTGACTGTAGTGAAGGTGGTTCTTGCTGGACCTCAAAGGCTTACAGGGAGTAGGGCTACTTGTTGTGCTGGTGTTAAGGTCCTAACAGCAGCGTATTGCTCGAAATCATCAATGAAAGTGATGATTGATTCATTGGAGGTATATCCATGGAATACAAGTGGTCTCATATCCATTCTGTCTGGTTGGGTTGTGTGGGTTCTTGTGGTGGTTATTCATTGTTCAGCTTGAAAGTGAGGGATTCATCTTGAATCACCAGCCAATGGGTACCAAGTTGTAATGTAGTGGATGCTAAACTTAGCAAGTATGTCAGATTTCTTTATCTTGAATTCTTGTCTTCTTGACTCCTAGAGTCAGTAGTTCCGTGAGGCCAAATGTGTCAAAGAGGTAATCCCAAAAGTCCCTTTATCAGTATACTTGTTCTTTATGCTAACACTTTCGATCTGAGGTTTTATTCACTCTAAGATACTGGTTTATTTATATAAGTTTACTAGCTATGAGGTGGCTAAGTTATGACTATGTTTCCTATGAATTAGTCTCTACATCTGCTAAGATCTCTATATCTGCTAAGATCTCTATATCTGTAGAATTTCTACAGTTGCTAAAGTTTCTACAGTTGTAGAATGACTGTTATACTATATTGGGAATTGGATTTGTGTACCATGATCAAATGTCTATTCTCCTGATTCTTGTTACTATTTTGGGTCAACTATTATACTATATATATATATATACAAT
>RQIL01003710.1:0-13072 GCA_003951145.1 Jimgerdemannia lactiflua
AGAACCTAGACTATATAGGCCAAAACCCTCCCCCACCCCCTCCTAAGCACTACACCTCCATTAATCTAGACTAGCTATTGTCCAGCAACTCAACTATGCCAGATATAGTAGGGCAAATTCACTTATATCTTGTTTTGTACACCAAGCTCTCCCTATCACTAGGAGGCCACCAACAATGCACCCCCAACTGAAAGCATATGCCCAGAGCCCCAATGTATATACAAGGCTATGTCCAAGCTGAATAGAATAGTCTCCACCACTCCAAGTAGAATGATAGGCAAAAGAAAAACTCTCCAAAAGTATACAGAATAATGGGTAGGGCCTAGTTCTCCCTAGTGATGTGAGTAAAGAACTTATACATGAGGCAGGAGAAGACCCCCAATACCCCACTACTCAAGCCTGTGGGCCTCTATCATGTTACTACATCAGCTCTTGGTTTCAGTTTAGTGCAGTCTAAATGTCTGAAAAGGGTAGCCTCAGGTCCCCCAGCTACTCCCAATAACAGGAGCCCAACCCCACATATCGCCAGAAGCAGCTGAGAGTGACACCCACTATCTAACCACTCCACACCAATCAGAAGGCCCCACCAATACAGTATCTACCCCACTCCTGACAGCTGTTCCCAGCCTAGCACTCTACTGGTTCACCATTATCACCCATCCTCCTATCTGTGATGGCCATCTCCCCTCCCACCTGACTCTACCTGGAAAGCAGTCACCTACACCAGAACCATACTTGCCAGAAAACTCACCAAGACTCCAAGGGCCCCACTATAGGCACTGAAAACCTGCAGATAATCTTTATTAGCACTTGATGTCCATGGTCAGCCAACTTTCTATGCAGCTTATGACACACCAAGACAATATCTTATTGATGATGACAAAAGGAGAAAAAGCACTGCACCAAGACAGGTACACCCCAGATGCAGCTAGAGGCACCAGAATTGCAAAAAAGTGAAGAAAACACTGATCCAACACCAAAAGAGGGGCAACTCATCACTATTGTCTTCCTCCCACTGCCCTGCAATAGATATAGCAAACTACACCAAGATAGAAAGATTGTAAGTTAGGGAAAAGGGACTCAGCTGGTTATCTATCACCAGTATGATAGTAGAGAAAGGGGCATCTAATTAAATGTCTATTCCTTATTTCTTCTTCCAAATTTGGCTTTATCATTATAACTTCCTTCTAAATAGATAGTTTCATCTCTGAAATATCTATTTAAACTCCCAGGCCTCAATGGTCTGTATGGTCTTATATTGAACAATTTGTTGTATTACTGTTTTCCAATAGTGTCACTTAACTTGCTCAAAGTCTGAGGGAGCTATTCCTCGCAGATGGGCTAGTACTGACTCATCATCTCAAAATAGCTTGTGAATTCTCTTGGTAATAGTGATCTGAGAGTAGGAGAGCTGGCATTCAGCAATTCAATTGTCTTTGGTCATGTTCTGATTCCGATTGAGCATCTGTCTAAGTTTGAAGTACTCTTGGAATTCTGTATGATATTGATAGGCTTTGAAGTATAAGATTCAAGAGAGATGAGTCTGTACAATACTTCAAATACTATTATAAGATTCCTCTATAGTCATGGGCTCTATCATATGCTATTGTCTCTCAATGGTCCTTTGAGCAGTACTAGTGATCTTGAGTGCTGTTGCAGTGCTTCGATTATTGGCCATAATAATTCTTGAGTTGGTTTCAATGAATAGTAGTAGGGATTATTGTATCTGTAAGTTTCTATAGCCAAAAGGTAGTCTCTTTTATATTTTGTACAATATAAGGACCTTCTTACTTGGGCTCCAGTTTTCTTGATCAAGAAGCTTCTAACATATTCTGATATACTAAGATTTTGTCTTCTATCTTGATAATCTCCAGGAGCTTGTAAGTTTTTTTCAAATTATTCTATTGCAGTACCTGTGCCTTGGTTATGTATATAATCCTCAGCCTTTTTTCTAATTTGATGTAATCTCTATATCTCTGTATCTATATAGTTGTAATAGTTCTGGTTTCTTAAATGTGGAAGTAACTTAATTCTATAGGTTCAAAGTAGCTTGAAGAGTTACTAAGAGTTCAGAAAGATCTTATGGTTTCTGGGAGAAAATATTCTGAGCTTTATTTGTAAGAACAGAGAGAATATTTATACAAGATCTGAAAGAAGGATCTGAAAGAATCTAAGAAATCAATGAAAATGACAAGAGGAAAGTTCTTAGCAAAGATGATAAATAAAGTTCTGCAATGTTCCATAAAGTTCTGTGACTAGCTAAAACTGGAACAGAAGTGACAAGAATATTCTAGCTGTGGCTTAGCACCAAGAAAGGATTTTTAATCAATTAGAAGGTGCTGGAAGGTTACAGTAAGTACTGGAAAGACAAACAAAAATAAATAAACCATGTTAAAATGTTACATCTCCCCCTCCTTAAGAATCAATGTCTTCATTGAATTTGGAAGGTAATACAGAAAAATAAAACTAAAAGAAAATACAAATAAAATATATTGGCTTATTGGCAAGGACCAGCCATCCTTGTATAAGGTGAGGACAAAAGTATTATCTTGATCAGATGAGAACTGGTTTGAACCTTGTTAGTTGCAGGCTTTGCAGAATTCTTCTTTAAATCTTATTATTGATGCTATATCTCTTAGAGTACCCTGATGCATAATGTACCTGATCAGTATAGTATATCATCTACTATCTAAGCGAAAAACC
Source organism: Jimgerdemannia lactiflua (assembly GCA_003951145.1). Lineage (NCBI taxonomy): Eukaryota > Fungi > Mucoromycota > Endogonomycetes > Endogonales > Endogonaceae > Jimgerdemannia > Jimgerdemannia lactiflua. Next base: position 2,704 of record RQIL01003710.1, read on the forward strand.
TCATGGGCAGTCAATGAGTTTCTTTTTGCTTGAACTCTTGAATGAGGTCTTGGGAGTTCTTGAGATTGGCAGTGGGTTCTCAGGTAGCATTGTATTCAGGGTAGTCCATCCACTTGACTAGGTACTCTGTGCAATGGTATTAGACTTATTTGTCTAAGATTTTCTTGACTTTATACTTGATGTGGTCTTTAATATAACTGGAGCTGAGGGTGTCAGAATTCAGCCAGGGTAAGGGAGTGACTGATTCTAGGCCTTGAGTTGTAACAGATGAAATACTAGATATATTTGCATGGTTGTCAGTAGACTGAGATGGTAAGAGTAGGTAGAAACTTGCTCAGTAATCTCAAAGGGTCCAAGATACTTGGGTTGGAATTTGGCTTACTGGCAGTTGACTTGAGATTGAGCCTTGATATTGTCAGCTTTGAGTAGAACCATATCAATAATAGTATATATAACATTATACTGCTTCTTGTCTGCATACTTAGCTTGATGTTATTGAGCCTTTAGCAGGTTCATAGTCATGATCTCGAGAAGAGAATCCATTTTGTCAATAAGGTTCTGAGCAGTGGAGACTTGTGTATAACTAGATTGCTGTAATGAGACTAGGCTTGCATAGGTCTCGGGGTTTTGACCATATAGTAGCTGAAAAGAGGAAAGACCAGTAGATAATTGGACTATATTATTGTATGCGAACTCAGCATAGGTCAGGTAGTGGTCCCAATCATCTTGCTCATAAGACACATAGTTTCTGAGTATTTGTTCAAGTGTTCTATTCATTTGCTCAGTTAGTCGATCAGTTTAAGAGTAGAAGATAGTGGATATAGGGGGTCACAGTTACTGATAATTACTCAGGGAAGTCCATATTGGTGGAAGACAGACTTGAAGAAGATTCTAGTAATTTCAGGGGCAGTGGCATTAGTTGTGGTTGACTTGGCAATTGTGATCTTGCTCAGGCAGTCCACAAACATAACAATGGCATCATAGCCTGGTTTGGTTCATGGGAGTTGTACAATGAAATCTATTGTAACTTGCTCAAACTTCTTGGTTGGAATTGGCAAAGGCTATAGAAGACCAGTAGGTATTTGGTTGCTTAACTTGTTTCTTTGACAAAGATTGCAGCTTTGAATATACTTCTTGATTTCTTTAAGCATGTTGGGCCAGTAGTAGTCTCGTTGAATGTTCTTGATGGTCTTCTCAGTTCCAAGGTAACCAGCTAGTGGGGAGTCATGATGTTCATGAAGGATCTTGTATCATAGTTCAGAGTTGGCAGAAATGTACACCTTATCTTAATAATATATGAGGTTGTCCTTGAAGGTATACTTGTCTTTGAATCCCTTGGTGTCCTTTTGTAGATCCAGAGAGTCTTATTTATATGCTATCTTGATCTGATTAAGGAATTCAGGTGCCATGGTGACTTGTAAAATAGCAGCAAGGTCAGGCCTTCTTGAGAGTACATCTGGTACAACCAGGGTTTTGCCAGGCTTGTAGATGATGTTTGGGGTAAAGGTCTAAAGTAACTGACTCCACTTGGCTTGTTGACAGGAAAGAGTTGGTTGGGTGTTGATGTACTGAAGGGACCTGTGATCTGTGATCACATCAAACTCAACTCCTTCTAGGTAGTGTCACTAGGTCTTGGGAGCATGAATGATTGCCAGGAGTTCCTTTTTGTAAGTAGCTAGCTTGTGTTCTGTAGGGGACAATTCCCTTGACTTAAAGGCAATAGGTCTGTGTTCTTGACCATCATCTTGAGAGATGATGGCACTAATTATGAAGTTAGATGCATCAGTAATAATAGTGAACATCAAGTTCAGGTCCATATTTCTAAGAACAGGTGCATGAGTCAGATGGTTTTTGAGTTCTTGAAAGACTTGTTGATAGAAGGTGTCCCAGATGTAGGGAACATAGTGGTCAGAGTTGGGTTCCTTTTGCAGGAGGTTTGTCAAAGATTCTGCTATACTAGAGTAGTTCTTGACAAATTGACAGTAGTATCCAGCCAGACCAAGGAAGGACCTAAGTTCAGTGAGGCTTGCTGGTATAGGCCACTGTTCAATGGCTTGTATTTTCCTTGAGTCTACTTGAATTCCTTTGGCTGATACAATGTATCCAAGATATTTGACTTGATCCTTGAAGAATTCACACTTCTTGAGCTTTGCATAAAGCTTGTATTCATACAGAATCTTGAGGACTTATTTGATATGCTTGAGATGTTCTTCTTCAGTACCACTGAAGATGGATATCATCAATTTACACAAGTACAAAGATATAGAGCTGATCCTTAAAGACAGTTTGTATGAGATCTTGAAAGGTTGCTGGCACATTGGTGAGACCAAAGGCCATAACTAAGAATTTGTAAAGTCCAAAGAGTGTCATGAAGGCAGTCTTGAGTATATATGTCTTCTAGCTTGATGCAAATTTGGTGATATCCAGAGTTAAGATCAATCTTGATGAAGTACTTGGCATTCTTAAGAGCATTAAAGATTTGATTGATGAGTGGTAGTGGGTAATGATTCTTGACAGTGATCTTGATGAGTGCATGGTAGTCTATACACATTCACAAAGTATCATCCTTCTCCTTGACAAACAGGACTGGGGAGCCAAAGGGTGACTTACTTGGTTGAATGGCATCTTGCTCAATGTGTTCATTGAGTTCTTTCTTGACTACTTCAATTTCGAGTGGTAACATACAGTATATTTTCTTCTTGAGTATGGCTGCATCTGATATCAGCTTGATTTCGTGGTCATGATCTCTTGATGGTGGTAGACCAGGTAGTTTGTCCAGGAAGACATCCTTGTACTTGTTTAGCAGTAGCTTGACACTTTCACTAATTGATAGCTTCTTGTCTACTTTCTTGGATCAGATCAGTGCAACAAAGGCACAGGTAGCTTTCTTGAGGACTTTCTTGAACTGGATTGCTGAGAGAGTTGCAATTGGAGTTTTCATCTGAGCCTTGTCTGGTTTGATTGTAATGTTGGCTCCATCTTGAAATAGGGTAACCTCATTCTTGGTCCAGTCGATGTGTGGGTTGTGTCATGTAAGCCAGGGCTTGCCCAGGATCAGGTCATGGTCTCCTAGGGGTGCCACTTCAAAATCTAGACATTCCCAATACTTCTGAATCTTCAGGGGAAGTTTGGTGGCAATTGAGTTGATTGGCAGAGTGGTGTCATCAGTAGTGACAACTCTACCATTCTTGCCAGCTGGCTTGGTGAGAATCTTGAGATTGTCAATGAGGTTCTTGTTGATGAAGTTTTCAACAGCTCTGCTGTCTATGAGAACATCTAGTTCTTGATCTTTGACTAGACCCTTGAAGATGAGTATTGAATTGGCTCAGTTCTCGGCTATGCTAGCAACTTAATCAGTACTGCCAAAGTCTTTCTGATCTCGCTTGGTCAGAGATAACTTGGTGACTTCTTTGATGACAGGCAAAGTGACTTGCTCTAGAATGAGCTGTACAATCCTATCACCTTCATTGATGGTATACAGTTGGTCTTTGTGGTTGACTAGCAGGACTGGCATTTCTCCTCGGAAATCAGGATCAATGACTCCAGCACCAACATCCAGTGAGTGCTTGACACTGAGACCAGATCTTGGTACAATTCTTGAATAATGTTCCTTGGGTATTTCGACTGATAGTCTTCTCTCATGGGCAGAGATGGTGACTTGTTGTACAGACTGAAGGTCTAAACCAATGTCTCCTTCTGACTATGCTTGAGGGATCTGGGCCTTTGGGTTGACTCATATAAAATTGAGTACAACTTCTTGTTTGACTTGTTGACCTTGAGTGTCTTTGGACAGGACAAGGATTCTCTTGGGTTCAGTAGTCTTCTTGGGATATTTTGTAGCAATGTGGCCAGGCTGTTGGCAAAAAAGGCAGGCTCCAGCCTTCTTGAGATACTCCTTTTCCTCAGGTATAAACTTGTTCTTCTTATTCTTATTGATGGTGTCTAGATCCATGGGGGCAGGTCCAACAGTTCTGACTTTGGTTTCCTCCCTTCTATGGTTGTTGTTGAATGGTGGTCTCTTCTGCTCAAAGTAGTTGCCATATATAATAACATTGAACCTATCAGCAATTTTCATTGCAGTGTCTAGATCTTTGGGTTCTTCTAGTTCAACATGAACTTGTGTTTGTTCTTTGAGACCTAGGATATACTTGTTGACCTTCTCATTTTTAGTGACATGAGGTAGCTCCAGTAGAATTGACAGGAATTGTACATTGTATGCTTGCACAGACTTGAGTTGTTTGATATTTTCCAGATGGTCTCACATGACCTTGGTGCAGTTAACAGGTTTAAATTGGCCTTGTATAGTATCTGAGAATTTACCCCAGACCTTGATTCAGCCAGAAAATCTTGCATTCTGGACATGATTTCTCTACCAGATGGCAGTATTCCTACAGAAGAGTATGGCAGCAAATTGGGCTAGTACTGCTTTATCCAAATTGGTCAGTTCTCCATACTGTTCCAATTGGAAAAGCCAAGCATCGGTAGAAAGTCCTCCTCTTTGGCCATCAAAGGTGTCAGGCTTCTGAAGCTTGATGGTGACTGTCATCAAAGATATCACTATAGGTGCAGATATAGACTGTGCAGGAGCTTTGCCCTCCTTCTTGTCTAGGTGGTCTTGAAGTTAAGAGATCTGAGCCAATGCAGTGTGCAAGAGTCTTTCTAGAGTCCCAGCTAACTGAGTAGGGATTTCATTTTCTTTTTCTTATTGAATATGGGGAGCATTCTGTAGGATGTAGATATTGTAGGTATTGTAGATATTGCTGTCCCAGGCATTAGTATTGGGGTCCATGGACATGGTGTTTGACTAATTCTTGAGGGGTTTCTTGTTTAGGCAAGGTGTAACTTAACTGCTGCTACCAAGTGTAATGGTTCTGATTTCTTAAATGAAGAAGCGACTTAATTCTAGAGGTTCACAGTAGCTCAAAGAGTTACTAAGAGTTCAGGAAAATCTTATAGTTTCTGGGAGAAAATAATCTGAGCTTTATTCATAAGAACAGAGAGGATATTTATATAAGATCTGAAAGAAGGATCCAGAAGGATCTAAGAAATCAATGGAAATGCCAAGAGGAAACTTCTTGGCAAAGATGATAAATAAAGTTCCACAATGTTTCATGAAGTTCCATGACTAGCTAAGACTGGAATGGAAGTGATGAGAATATTCTAGCTATGGCTTAGTGCTAAGAAAGAATTTCTAATCAATCAGAAGATGCCAGAAGGTTATGGAAAGTGCTGGAAAGATGAAGAAAAAGAAATAAACTATACTAAAATGTTACAATAGTTCCAGATTATATCATTACTTACTGATAAACTTCCACTAAACTTTCTTTACTGAATAGCATTTCCTGAGATGTAAAATGGGTACTTTGTGATTGTATATCCCACTGAGTAGATAATACTATTGGAAGATAGTGGTCCCAGTTTCCATATTCATCACAGATCTTAGTGATGATATTCTTGAGAGTCTTATTGGTTCTTTCTATTTGTTTATTTTCTTGTGAGTGATAGGCAGTAGTCTTGATATATTGGATCTTATATTTCTTGTAGAGAATTTCATAGAACTGATTGACAAATTCTATTCCTCTATCAGTAGTAACTTGCTTCAGGGTCTTTAATTGGCAGATGATTTCTCTGTGCAAGAAATTGGCAATTGATTGTACATTGGCTTCCTTGAGAGGCCCAGCCTCTACCCATTTTATAAATAGGTCTACAACCACAATGACATATCGGTTGCCTGTCAATGTCAGGGGTAGGGGGCTAATACATCTATTGCAATGTGAGTAAATGGTATTGGCTCTCGGTCTGCTAATCCAGAGGCTTGATCCAATTGGTCTTACTTCTGCTTCTGGTATTTGTCACAGGTTCTGACAAATTGCCTGATATCTTCTTCCATTCCTGGCCACTACATGGTTCTTTTTGCTTTGTCATATAAATATATTTGTTCCTTCTACATGGCCTTGCTCATGTACTTTCTTCATCACTTGATTCTTCCAGTACTCAGAGATGACTAATTGCTCTCCTTTATTGAGTATTCTTTCATCAGTTTCAAATTGTTTCTATGTCAGATTAATAATTGTTTTTGTTCATTCTTCCAGATGTGGGGGCATCTTTTGCTGCCCCAGGTATCTGATTATTCTGTAGTACAGCTCTCTATTCATAGTGATTTAGCAGGAGTTGGGTCCTTTGGATTGTCCATGAGAGGGTGTTGGCATTGGCATTGGCTCTTCCAGGGTGGTGAGTGATTGTGGCATCATATGCTTATAACTTCATAATCTATTAGGCATAGATTCCTTTTGGCTTGCTGGTGGTAAGCAACTAGGTGAGTGCTGAGTGATCTGTCTATATAGTGAAGTTTCTTCTGGCTAGGTAGTAGTGGAAGTTCTCTACAGCCCATATGACTGCAAGGCATTCTAGCTTGTATGACTCATAGGACTGCTCAGCTCTATGAGTATCTCAGCTGAGATAGGCTACCACATATTCAGTATCATTTTTCTTTTGTACTAGGACATCTCCAAGTCTCATTGTACTGGCATCTGTCTGCAGGATGAACTCCTGAGTCCAGTCAGGTCTTCTCAAATTTGGGGTCTGGGTTAACCTAGTCTTGAGTTCATCAAAAGCTTGTTGCTGCTGTTGAATCTACTAGAACTTGACCTCTTTTCTAAACAGATCATAGTTAGGGCTAGCAATATAAAAGAATCTGTAGATAAACCTCCTATAGTAGGATGCTAGTCCCACAAAGGCTCAGGCTTCAGTGATACTAGTGGGTAATGGGTATACTGCTACTGTCTTGATCTTGGTAGAGTCTGTGTACATTCCATCATAGTTGATGATGTGTCTAAGTTAAGTGATTTCTTTTTCTGCAAATTTGCATTTCTTGGGCTAGATGTAGAGGCTATACTTGTGAAGTCATCTAAGAATTTCCTTGATAAGTTCCAAGTATTCCTTAGTTATTTTACTAAAGATAATTACATCATCCATGCACACTATTATCCATCTTTCCATGACATCCCTGAAGATGCTATTCATCATTTGCTGAAAACTTACTGGTATATTGAATATTTTAAAAGGCATGTGAAGATAGACATAGATTCCATTAAGAGTAATGAAAGCTGATTATTTGCTGGCTTCAGGTGTAAGGCCAATTTGGTAGAATCTGGAGAACAGATTAAGAGTAGTGTAGAATTGTACTTCATTCTCTGACATAATGAAGATGTTGCTGATATTGGGTAGTAGTTGTCTGCCTTTTTCAGTAACCTTGTTAAGTCTTTGGTAGTCTGTGCAGAGTCTGGGTGCAAATTCTCCTTTTTGGCTTCCTTTCTTTAGTACAAGGACTATAAGTGATAACAAAGGACTGCTGGCATCTTTAATAATCCTGGATTCCTCTATCTTCTTGATTTCCACATTGAGCCATTCTCTATAAGCTGGTGGGATGGGACTGGCCTTCTGGTAAATTGGCTTTGTACTTCCAGTATTGACATTATGATAGTATAAGGGCTTCTCAATCTTAATGTCCTTGAAGTCTATGGACAGTATATCTCTAAATGTTTACAAGAGGTCTTGTAATTCTCATCTCTCTCTGGTAACTTTCACATTACACACCCTTTTTGATATACTTTTCATCATTTTTTGGAGAAAACTCTTAAGGCAATGGCAACCAAGCAAGGTTCTGGCAAGCATACTGATGTGGGGGTTGGGCTGGCCTTCAAGTGGCAGTATGGCAAGGGTCGGATAGGGTTGGGGCCAGGGTTTTTTGGACCATTGACAGGTGGAGGAGTGGGAGGAGGACAGGAGTTGAGCAAGAAGGATGGAGACAGTAGAGCAGTGAGCTTTGTGGTGGCTGTCAAGAATGGCAGAGGAGGAGAGGGGACTGAGGGATAGAAGACAGTGGGGAAGGAGAAGGAGAAGTCTGGAAGTACTGGAGGAGTGCTCTCTGGGAGAGAGAAGGGGGCTGGGGGAGGTGTGACTGGTTTAGTGGCTGGGACTGCTGATGGGGGTGTGACAGCCAATCTGGAAAAAAATCCAGATATAACTACTGATGGTGGCAAGGGGAGCCAGGGGGGATCAGGGCTAGTGAACAGAGTTGATCTGTCAGATAGTGTAATGGGGCTGGTGGTGGTACCATTACTCAAGAAGTCGATCTCTGAATTTGCAGTCACAGTGAGATTCCGGGGCCTGGCAGTGACAGCAAAGATGGTCTTGGGGCTACTGGGGAAGCAGTGGGTAGATGTGGCATCAGTGAAGTTCCTAAAGGGGCTGGAGGGAGTGGAGGTTGGATTTGTAGAGGAGAAACACCTGGTGGAGACACTGTTGAAGGGGATTACTGTGGGTGAGATTGCAGTGCTGATGTCAAGATACTTGCACTGGGACCTTAGGGTGGTGCACCTATTGGTCAAGGGGGTCCCTACAGTGTCAGTGGAGGAGACAAGGAGCAGAGTCAGTGAGGTGATGAGAGAGTATGGGGATATTATTGATATTGGCTTTCAGATATGGGAGGGGATGTCATTCAGGACAGAAGATGTGGAGGTGAGACTGAGGGTGGCTGGAAGGGAAGTGACAGGGAAGGAAAGTGACTGACTGAGGGTGCTCAAGTGGGACCCAGTTGAGTGTAAGGTATTGAGGGTGAGGGGGACAGAGGAGGAGGAGGAGGATCTGCTGACAGTATTCTGAGAGCTGGAAGGGGCTGTGGAGCAGAGAGTGAAGGCCTGGAAGGTCTTTGAGGAGGCAATAATAGTGGAGAAGATCGATGGCAGAAAGATGCAAGTGGATAAGAAGGCATGGGAGAGGGAGCAGGGGAGGCAGATGCAGAAGGATCTCCTGGTGCACTTTCAGGGAAAGATGGGTGCTGGGATGGTGCCTTTACTGGGGATCACTGGTGGTCTTGGTGGGCTTGAGAATTCGCAGCATGCTCTCTGGCCAAAGAAGATTATTGGAGAAGATGAACCTGAGTTCTTTATTGATCTGGATGAGGAGGAGGGGGACCAGCTGAGAATGGGAGTGACCCCAAATGGCATTTTGGGACAAATGACTAAAAGGGAGGATGTAGTGATGAAGGGGACACAGTATGTGAGTTTTGGAGTTCTGGACATCACACTTGGAGGAGTGGTGGTTGGGTGGAGGGAGAGCACTCTGGTGCAGTTGAGGGAGGGGAGGCTGAGGGGCCCAAGGAGGGCAAGGGGCCCATGACCCCAGGTGCTGTTCATATTAGAGGGGCAGGATGGCTGCTGGCCACACTCAATAATCTGGCAGTGGACAAACTTGCAGAAGTAGATTTCCAGGTCCTGGGGGGAGCGGAGTAGCAAGGAATCTTGGGGGGAGAGAGAGTGGTGGACAAACTACTGACTGAGGTAATGGTGATCTTGGTAGTAGAGGAGGGGTATGAGGTAGATGCGAAGAGGGAAGCCAAACTGAGGGAGGAGACTGGGTGAGTGGTGGAAGGCTGTTGGGTAAAGAAGGATGGGGCTGAATTGTCGAAGTTGGTCTGTAAAGGCTATAGGGAAGAGGTGGAGGAGAAAGATGATAAGGATGCTTGGGGGGTAGCAGCTGCATTGATAAGGAATGAGATTGAGGAGAATGAGGTCAAGGCAGAGTGCCTCTTGGATCTATCTAGGATAGACATCGAGGTGGAAGTTTGAAGGAGCTAGGGGAGAAATACTATCTACAAACATTTTCCCTATAAACAGTATAACTAACATTTTATCTTTGAATGTCAATGGGCTGCAAGGGGTGAGGCGATGTCAGAATATGTTTGGCTGGCTACGAGGCTTAGAAGCAGATCTCTTTTTATTGCAGGATGTGAGATGTGAAGAGGAGAAGGACAGGCTGAATTGGACAAGGAAATGGAGTGGGGTGGCAGAATGGCATAGATGTGTTGGGACTTGATATGCAAGGGTAAAGGAGAACTAGTGGACATTGGGGGTTGGGGTGATCATCTGGTTTGAGGCATGTGGAGGAGGCTGGGGTGGGGCCCAATAGTAGTTGGATCATGTTACTGTCCAGTGGTCTGGGGTGAGAGTGTGGACTGGTTGAAAGGGCTGCTGGAAGAGAGATCTCTGATGGAGACTGGGGTGGATATTCTGGGGGGGGACTTCAATATGATGTGGGATACTGCTCTGGATTGGTCGGATTGAGGAGCAGGAGTAGTTGGTTGCAGTGGAGGGATGGGCAGGTGGGAGGAGATTGAGAGACTGAGTGCTCTGGGTGATATGGGGAAGAACGAGTGGGGAGTAGAAAAGGTTTTCATCCACTGGATTGATGGACTTGGGTCAAGGATTGATTGGGTGCTTTCAGCTGACTGCTGAAGAGAAGATGTTTGGCAGGAACTTGGGGTAGTCTGGTGCCCCTGGTCAGACCATTGGGGGGTGCTAGGGTGGGG
>RQIL01003721.1:0-13072 GCA_003951145.1 Jimgerdemannia lactiflua
AAAAAAAGACCTCGTCCTTTACTTGGCTTTCCTTTGCCTTGACCACATGTGCCATAGAATGCTTTCTTGTCATAGTCTTCATTTGCGTGGTTGTTCTGCCTCGATTCATCATTTAATAGGCTCATGACAACATGCTTGTAGTCCGAAAGTTTATCGGATTCCCGCATAGCAGATACGACTACGTTATACGTGTCTGGAAGGCCTCGTATAAGGGCCAGGACCTTGTCTTCCTCCCTGATGAGGTCCACCGGCAAGAAAGCGAGTTCACCTGATTCGTCAGATCATTGACGTGGTTGGCATATTTTTGAATGCTCTCCTTGGGCTTCATCCATAGAGTAAATAATTGTCCCTTCAGGTGGAATCTGTTGGACACGGATGCTTGTTGATGGTGATCGCGTAGAGTCTCCCAGGCTTTGTTTGCCGTCATAGCATTCATAACAAGTTTCATTTGCTCATTCGATAGAGTGAATGTGATCTCCCTCAATGCCTTGTGATCTTTCGCTGGGTCATATCTCGTTATCTGCACCTGAAGCTTCCAATAGTTCTCCAGACCACATTCCTCTATGAGGTTCCTCATATGGTATGCCCATATAGCGTAATCCTTACTGTCGAAGACAGTAATAGTCCTTTTTGTCATCATAGCCACCACCGGAGAGACTGTGGTACCCACGCCGGTACCCGTTCTGCTTGTGTTACTTGCCGGGGTTGGCACCGCAGTACTTGAGCTTGGGCTTCCTGGGTTTGACATCTTCGTACATTATAGTATAGCGTATACTAAAGAGGTGTGTATTATCTGCTAACCGGGGCTCATAACCTTTGTTGTGAACTTAGGAGGAATAGGAAAAAGAAGAGCGATGTTTTTATTGATCACCCAATGTTACATGCTTTTACGCAATTATTGATGATGTCACTCCAATGCCACTGTGCTAGAAGTTATCTATATCGAGTTGTAACCTGTAATCTCAACAAATAGAGACCATCCGGCACTACCTATCAAGGTCCATGTGGCAAGAGTTGCCCAATTCAGATGAATGAGGCCCCACATCTGCCGCTCCATTTGAGCAAGAGAAGACATCATCCTGCAGCCTTATCAGCAATGAGACCTTGATGTGCACCTTCCAGTGGAAGCTGACAACTTGATATTTGAACCATCGATGCTGCTTCAAAAGAGGTACCACCTGCTCTTGGCTGAAGAATGAATTCATGACCAGATGTCACCAATCTACATCTCTATCAGAACATGGGCTTCAAGGCAATCACTATCCCCAAAGGAACAACACTGGGATATTTCGAACCACTGATAGACACCTATAAGGAAGAAGTCTATGAGTTTTTGGGAAATGGCAAGCCCTCTCCAGTGAGACTGATGGTATCAGGGAGGAAGACTCAGCAAGTTCAGCAATCAAAGCTGTTGACATCAAGGCAACTTTAACCAAGGATCAGCAACAAAAGATACAGGAGTTGATAGAAGAATACAATGATATATTTACCACCACTTATAATAACTTCCCACCATACCAATATGGAGAGCACCCTATACATACTGGAGATGTGAAGCCTATCCAACAATGCCCCTACAGAACACCACATCATCTAATCATATTCGAACAATAACACATAGATGAAATATTAAGAAATGGAGTTATCAGACCCTCATCAAGTCCTTGGGCTTCACCAGCAATCAATATATCAAAGAAAGGAGGATGGAGATTAGTTGTGGACTTTAGAAAACTCAACAAGGTTACCACTGAAGATACCTAACCACTGCCAAGAATTGACAACCTCCTCAATGCTCTTGGAAAAGCCAAGTACATGACCACCACTGATCAGTTTCTAGGATTTCAAGTAATCCCCATTGCCAAAGAAGACATCTGCAAGACAGCCTTTATCACCAGACAAGAACAGTATGAATACCTTCAAATGCCATTTGGACTCTACAATGCACCATGTCTACTGCGACCTCATCAGAAGAAATGTGCTAGTCTATATAGATGATGAAATCATCAACCCCGAGATATTTGAGCAGCACCTGCAAGACCTCCATGAAGTATTTAACACCATCTGAAGTTCAGGACTCAGACTCAATCCCAAGAAGTGCTTCTTTAGAAAACACCAAGTTGAATACCTGGAATATGTTGTCTCAGCTCAAGGCACACATGCTGACCCCCACAGAGTGGAGAGAGTCAAGAACTACCCAACTCCCACCTCAGCAAAGGAGACCCTATCTTTTCTCATATTAGTATCCTACTATTAGTGATTTCTTTCAAGATTCGCGGACAAGTCAGCACCTCTCTGAGACATCTCTAAGAAGGACCAGCCATTTTATTGGAAGGAAGACCAGCAAAAGTCTTTTGAACTACTCAAGAAGGCACTCACAGAAGCCCCTGTTCTGGTGTGACCAGATTTCAACAAGTCCTTCATTCTGGCACAGCCCTAGGACTTGGACCAATACTCTCTCAGCAAGATGACCACAAGAGAGAGCATGTTATTGAATATGCTATCAAGGCAACAAATGAATCACAGCCAAAATATGGAGCCACCAAGTTGTAATGCCTAGCAGTAGTATGGGCAGTAGACCACTTCTGCCACTATCTCTTGGGAAAGAGATTTGGCCTCATCACAGATCATCAAGCTCTACAATAGTTGTTCAAGAAGCTGGAGCCCTCAGAAATCTTTGCAAGATGGATCATGTTCTTACAAGAATACTAGTTCACCATTGTCTACAAGAAAGGTGCCAAGAATTCGAATGTTGATACTCTGTCAAGAATTCCCCAAACACAACAAGAAGGGAAGGAGCCCCCATGAGAGAAGGCTGCTTCCTGCTCACTTAAATGAATCAAGATCTACACCTCGCCTTCACCTGGAGCTGCACCATAGGAACTTCAAGAAAGGAATTTAGCCTGCCCACAAGCTGTTCATTCAAAGGAATACAAGAAATTTCAAGAAGGCAATGGCAAACTTTACAGTGTGGAAGGAGATCAATACACCCAAGTTCCCAGAGAAGATGAATCATCCAAGATCCTGACAACAAATCATGACCAGAATGAACATGGAGTAATTGGAGCCACTATTGCAAGAATCAAGAAGCAATTCTGGTGGCCTAAGATGAGAAATCAAATTTCAACAAACATTCAACAATGTGACACCTGCCAGAGATACTGACAGAAACCAAATGACAGAGTTTCATTAATGCCAATCGCAGCACCAGCTGGAGCTTTTCAAAGACTAGAAATAGACATCATTGGACCCCTACCAGTAACTAGCCAAGGAAGGCACTATATCCTCACCATTGAAGACCACCTGATGAAATGGCCTGAAGTCTCTGCCATTGAGACTGCTGATGCCCAGACAATTATCAGAATTCTATATGATAAAGTCTTTAGCTACCATAGTGTCCCCAAGGAAATCATCACAGACTAAGGCTGCAAGTTTGTCAACAAAGTCATGAAGACCTTTGCCAGCAACTTCAAGATCAAGCTGCAACCAACAACAGCTTATCACCCTCAGGTGAATGGACTCACAGAATGAATGAATCAGACCATCAAGCGAGGTCTCAGCAGGTCCAGAGATCAACTAAACTGGGATATCTATCTGCCAGCAATCTTATTCAGCATCAGGACCTCCAAGGCAGCTGCCACTCAACAGACCCCTTTCTATCTAGTGTATGGCCGAGAAGTATAAGATCCTGCTGAATCAGTCCAGCCAGATATGACAAGATGAGTCACAGAAGAGATCACCCAGTTACATGAAGTGTGCCAGTAAGCATGAGGATTTATTGCCAAAGTATAAGAATGACAAAAGAAGTACTATGACTGCAAGGCTGACCTCGAACCCCTGCTTATTGGACAAAAGGTTCTGGTGTACCATACTATCATAGAAGGAAACTGGAGTGCTAAGCTTGAACCAAAATCGAATGGATCTTATCTCATTAATTAAGTATTTGGGAACCACACCTACCAACTCAAGACCCAGGATAGAGTTATACTCAAAACCAAAGTACACCACAACCACATAAGGCTCTACTACTCAAGGGAAGTAAAACACATTTGAACAACTTTCTCACTTCATCTGTATCATTTACAATAAAGAATGATGGATGCTTCAAGTGAACCCAAGAAGCCGATTGCATTGGTTCACTTCTCAAGTCCATTGGCATAACAGATATCATTACTAGAAATTGCCTTGGAGTTCAGGAAAAACTATTTCCAAGAGGTTCGAACACCCAGCCACAACTATGGGAGCCCTCATCCTAGACAAGGATGGCTAGTCCTTGCAAATTTGCTGGTACTCTGAAGTTAAGACCACCCAACTTTGTGTAACCCTCACCCCTAAGGACGGCTCTAATTTTGTAAGGAGCAGATGTGAAATGCACAATCAAAATATGGAGTATGAGTGACTGCTAGGATCAGATGACACATGTCATGACAATCAAGTGAACAACTTAATACATCAAGAGACCATCCCAAAGGAGTAAGGATAATCCGAGCCAAAATGAATGAATGTGCTACTTAAATGAGACACAGCCCCAGCCTCAGAACCAGCATCAATCAATGAAGAACTTCTCAACAATACATCCTACCCACTGCTCCAATCAGACCTCCTGCCACTCTACTCCTTTGCCTAGGCTAAAGACCCTTGTCTTTGAAACTATTAAGAAGGCTATTTGTGACCCCGATACCTCTAAACACCTGAACTTCTATACTAAGGATCTTGGGCATTTTATCAATTACTGGTACATAATGACCCAATAGCTCAAAGAGATCACTGAACAGATGACCCTCTGATATGACTATGAAATCAGACACCACCTTCACAACAAAACCCAAGATGAAGACCAGGAAGGCCTCATTACTGAATTATTAACTACCAGCCACCTGATCAAGAGGGCTCTCCACATCCACCAGATATTCTGCCATATCTCCTGAGCTATAGCACATTTGCAAGGAGTAACTATGGGAAACCTTGACTGCCTGACAGCTGAAGAAGTCAATTGGATAGAAGCTGAAGTAGCCAACCACATTGGTTGCAACTGCATTGCCATAGGAAGCCAAGACACCAAACTCACTCTGCCAGGTTTCCACAATACCCCTCTTTGAGACAACCACCAAGGTCACCTCATGAGCCTTATGGAGATATTTGAAGGACTGCCCATCACTGTTGAAGCATCCGCTAGAGCTACCCAAACTATCCACCATTCTGTCAGCCTTAATTCACACCATATCATTTGGGAGCCAAATCAAGAAGAAGTTCAAGAAGTCCCTATCTTTGAAGAGGAGAACCAAGAACTCCAAGACACCACTCCTGAAGCAACCCCCTTTGACACTGAAGAGTCCAAGGAAGAAGAAGAAGAAGAGCAACAGAGAGTATATCAGTCCTCTGTCCACATCCAAGCTGTTCAAGGACTGGAGAATGATATCAAAGATGATTGGCCACTATTCTACCCCCTCACTTCTTGGCCGGCGCTCCCCCCTTTTGAGGAATGGAATGATGAAATCACAGAAGATGATTTGTTTGCTACTGACAAAGAGTAATATATCTTTTAAAGTGCAGATCATCATCTCCTTGTTGCTTACAAATACCCTACACAAGTGTATATAGTTTAACCCCATACTGATAGCCACTGTAACATTTTAGCATAGTTTGTTTCTTTTTCTTTGTCTTTCTAGTACTTTCCATAACCTTCCAGCACCTTCCGAATGATTAGAAATCCTTTCATGGCACTAAGCCACAGCTTGAACATTCTAGTCACATCTATTCTAGTCTTAGCTAGTCACAGAACTTTATGGAACATTGCAGATCTTTATTTGTCATCATTTGTCATCTTTGCCAAGAACTTTCCTCTTGGCATTTCCATTGATTTCTCAGATCTTTCTGGATCCTTCTTTCAGATCTTGTATAAATATCCTCTCTGTTCTTTTGAATAATGCTCAGAATATTTTCTCTCAGAATCCACAAGAACTTCCTGAATTCTTGGTAACTCTTTGAGCTACTTTGAACTACTAAAAACAAGTTACTTCCACATTTAAGAAACCAGAACCATTACACTTGGTAGCAGCGGTTAAGTTACACCTTGCCTAAACAAGAAACCTCTCAAGAAACCCTTCAAGAACTACTCGAACACTATGGATGCCAATAACTGGGGCAATACTCCTTACAACAACTACATCCCACAGAACACACCCTACATTCAGCAAGAAGAAGAGGAGGAACAGCCAATTCCGACTCAGTCATCTGGGACTCTAGAAATCCTTCTGCACACTGCACTGGCTCAAATTTCCCAACTTCAAGAATGCCTAGACAAGAAGGAGGGCAAAGCTCCTGCACAGTCTACACCAGTACCTACAATGGTATCTCCGACAGCAGTCACCATCAAGCCTCAGAAGCCTGATACCTTTGATGGCCAAAGAAGAGGACTGTCTACCGACGCTTGGCTTTTCCAATTGGAGCAGTATGGAGAACTGACCAATTTGGATGAAACAGTACTAGTCCAATTTGCCGCCACACTCCTCCAAGGGAATGCTGCAATCTGGTGGCAAAATCATGTCCAGAACAAAAGATTCTCTGGCCGAATCAGGGTCTGGGGCAAATTCTCAGATGCTATTCAAGGCCAATTCAAACCTGTCAACAGCACCAAGGTCCTGCGAGACTGCCTGGCAAATGTCAAACAACTCAAGTCTGTGCAAGCATATAACACACAATTCCTGTCAATTCTACTGGAGCTACCTCATGTCACTGAAGACGAGAAGGTCGACAAGTATATCCAAGGTCTCAAGGGACAAACCCGAGTTCATGTTGAACTGGAAGAACCCAAAGACCTAGACACTGCAATGAAAATTACAGATAGGTTCAATGTCATCACCTATGGCAAATGCTTCGAGCAGAAGAGACTGCCATTCAACAACAACCACAGAAGGGAGGAAACCAAAGTCCGAACTGTTAGACCTGCCCCTATGGATCTAGATACCATCAACAAGAATCAGAAGAACAAGCTGACAACTGAGGAAAAGGAGCACCTCAAGAAGGCTGGAGCCTTCTTCTTTTGCTGACAGCCTGGCCATATTGCTACAAAATGTCCCAAGAAGACTACTGAACCCAAGAGGATCCTAGTCCTGTCTAAAGACACTCAAGGTCATCAAGTTAAACAAGAAGTTGTGCTCAATTTCATGTGAGTCAACCCCAAGGCCCAGATCTCTCAAGCACAGTCAGAAGGAGCCATTAGTTTGGACCTTCAGTCTGTACAACAAGTCAGTATTCCTGCCCATGAGAGAAGGCTCATTCCAAATGGCCTTGCAGTCGAAATACCCAAGGAACATTATGCAAGAATTGCTCCAAGATCTGGTCTCAGTGTCAAACACTCATTGGATGTTGGTGCTGGAGTCATTGACCCAAACTTCACAGGAGAAATGCAAGTCATACTAGTCAACCACAAGGACCAACCTTATACTGTCAATGAAGGTGACAGAATCACGCAGCTCATTCTTGAGCAAGCTACCCTGCCTACAATCAAGGAAGTCTCCAAGTTGTCTCCAACCAAGCGAGATCAGAAAGGCTTTGGCAGCACTGATCAAGTTGCTAGCATAGCCGAGAACTGAGCCAACTCAATGCTCATCTTCAAAGGTCTAGTCAAGGGCCAAGAACTAGATGTCCTCATAGATAGCAGAGCTGTTGGGAACTTCATCAACAAGAACCTCATCGACAAACTCAAGATTCTCACCAAGCCAGCTGGCAAGAATGGTGGAGTTGTCACTGCTGATGGCACCACTCTACCAATCCACTCAATTGCCACCAAACTTCCCCTGAAGATTCAGAAGTACTGGGAATGTTTAGATTTTGAAGTGGCACCCCTAGGAGATCATGACCTGATCTTAGGCAAACCCTGGCTTATGCGACACAATCCACACATTGATTGGACTAAGAATGAAGTTACCCTGATTCAAGATGGAGTCAACATTACAATCAAGCCAGACAAGACTCAGATGAAAACCCCAATTGCTACTCTTTTAGCAATCCAGTTCAAGAAGACTCTCAAGAAAGCTACTGGTGCCTTTATTGCACTGATCTGACCTAAGAAAGAAGACAAGAAGCCGTCAATCAGCAAAAGTGTCAAGTTACTGCTGAACAAGTACAAGGATGTCTTCCCAGACAAGCTACCCAGTCTACCACCATCAAGAGACCCTGGCCACGAAATCAAGCTGGTACCAGATGCAGCCATACCCAAGAAAAGATGTACTGTATGTCTCCACTTGAAATCAAAGCAGTTAAGAAGGAACTCAATTAACTTATTGAGCAAGGAGCCATTCAGCCAAGCAAGTCACCCTTTGGCTCCCCAGTCCTGTTTGTCAAGAAGAAGGATGATATCTTGCAAATATGCATAGACTACCATGCACTCAACAAGATTACTGTCAAGAATTATTACCCACTACTGCTCATAGATCTAATCTTTGATGCCCTCAAGAATGCCAAATACTTCCCCAAGATTGACCTTACCTCTGGGTATCACCAAATTCGAATCAAGCCAGAAGACATACCCAAGACTGCCTTCATGACACCCTTTGGACTTTATGAATTTCTAGTCATGACCTTTGGTCTCACTAATGCACCAGCAACCTTTCAAGACCTCATGCAGACTGTCTTCAAGGACCAGCTCTATATCTTTGTACTCATGTACATTGATGACATCCTGATCTTCAGTGGCACTGAAGAAGAACATCTCGAGCACCTCGAAAAAGTCCTCAAGATCCTGCATGAACACAAGCTTTATGCAAAGCTCAAGAAATGTGAATTCTTCAACGATCAAGTTGAATACCTTGGACACATTGTATCAGCCAAAGGAATTCAAGTAGACCCAAGGAAAATACAAGCCATTGAACAGTGGCCTGTACCAGCAAGTCTCACCAAACTTAGGTCCTTCCTTGGCCTGGCTGGATACTACTGCCGATTTGTCAAGAACTTCTCTGGCATAGCAGAATCTTGGACAAACCTCCTGTGAAAGCAACCCAACTCTGACCTCTATGTTCTCTACATCTGGGACACCTTCTGTCAACAAGCCTTTCAAAAACTCAAGAACCACCTAACCCATGCACCTGTCCTTAGAAACATGGACTCGAACCTGAAGTTCACTGTCACTACTAATCCATCCAACTTTGCTATTGGTGCAGTCATCTCTCAAGATAATGGACAAGGACACAGACCTATTGCATTCAAGTCAAGGAAATTATCCCCTGCAGAACAAAAGCTAGCCACTCATGAAAAGGAACTCCTGGCAATCATTCATGCTGTCAAGACCTGGCGATACTACCTAGAAGGAGTTGAGTTCAACATGATCACAGATCACAGATCCCTTCAGTACATCAATACCCAACTGACTCTTTTCCATCAACAAGCCAAGTGGAGTCAGTTACTTCAGACCTTTATCCCAAACATCATCTACAAGCCTGGCAAAACCCTGGTTGTACCAGATGCACTCTCAAGAAGGCCTGACCTTGCTACCATCTTACAAGTCACTGTGGCACCCGAATTCCTTAACCAGATCAAGACAGTATACAAACAAGACTCTCTGGTTCTACAAAAGGACACTAAGGAATTCAAATAAAAGTACACCTTCAAGGACAACCTCATGTACTATCAAGACAAGGTCTATATTCCTGCCAACCCTGAACTATGGTACAAAATCCTTCACAAACATCATGACTCCCCACTAGCTGGTCACCTTGGAACCGAGAAGACCATCAAGAACATTCAGCAAGACTACTACCGGCCCAAAATGCTCAAGAAAATCAAGGAGTATGTTCAAAGCTGTGATCTTTGTCAAAGGAACAAGTCAAGCAACCAAACACCCACCGGTCTTTTGCAACCCTTGCCAATTCTGACCAAGAAGTTCGAGCAAGTCACAATGGACTTCATTGTACAACTCCCATGAACCAAATCAGGCTATGATGCCATCATCATGTTTGTGGACTGCCTGACCAAGATCACTATCGCCGAGCCAACCACAACCAATGCCACTGCCCTCGAGATCACTAGAATCTTCTTCAAGTCTGTCTTCCACCAATATGTACTTCCCCAAGTAATTGTCAGTGACCGCAACCCCAAATTTACAAGTCATTTCTGGCAAGCACTCTTCAAGACCCTTAGAACTCAAATTGCTATGTCCACTGCCTTCCACCCTCAAACTGATGGACAAACTGAGCGAATGAACAGAACACTTGAACAAATGCTCAGAAACTATGTGTCTTATGAGCAAGATGATTGGGACCACTACCTGACCTATGCCGAGTTCGCTTACAACAACGCAGTCCAATCATCTACTGGTTTTTCCCCTTTTCAGCTACTACATGGTCAAAACCCTGAGACCCCTGCAAGTCTAGTCTCATTCCAGCAATCCAGTCACACACAAGTCCCCACTGCTCAGAACCTTATTGACAAAATGGATTCCCTTCTCAAGATCGCGACCGCAATTCTACTATAGGCCCAACAATATTAAGCTAAGTATGCAGACAAGAAATGTCATGATGTCACCTACACTATTGGAGATATGATTCTACTCAAAGCCAACAACATCAAGGTTCAATCTCAAGTCAACTGCCAGTCAGCCAAATTCCAACCCAAGTACCTTGGAGCTTTCGAGATTACTGAGCAAGTCTCCACCTACTCATACCATCTCAGTCTACCGTTAACTATGCGAATACATCCAGTATTTCATATGTCACAACTCAAGGCCTGGAACCAGTCACCCCCTTACCCTGGCCGAATTCCGACACCCTCAGTACCAGTTATGGTTCAAGACCACATTAAGTATGAAGTTGAGAAAATATTAGACAAACGAGTCCGATACTGTTGCATAGAGTACCTAGTCAAGTGGATGGGCTACCCTGAATATGACACTACCTGGGAACCTGCTGCCTACCTTAAGAACTCCCAAGATCTCATTCAAGAGTTCGAGCAAAAAGGAACTCATTGACTGCCCGTGAGGTTCTCCCCTTAGATAGTAGATGACATACTGTACTGATCAGGTACATTACGCATTGGGGCACTCTAAGGGATACAGCATCAGCAATAAGACTTACAGAAGAACTCTGTAAACCCTGCAACTAATGAGGTTCGAACCAATTCAAGATGATACTTTGGCCCTTGCCTTATATAAGAATGGCCAGTCCTTGCCAATGAGCCAATATATTTTATTTGTCTTTTCTTTTGGTTTTATTTTCTTGTATTACCTTCCAAATTCAATGAGGACATTGATTCTTAAGGGGAGGAGATGTAACATTTTAGCATAGTATATTTCTTTTTCTTTGTCTTTCTAGTACTTTCCATAACATTCCGGCACCTTCCAAATGATTAGAAATCCTTTCTTGGCACTAAGCCACAGGTAAAACATTCCAGTCACATCTATTCTAATCTTAGCTAGTCACGGAACTTCATGGAACATTGCAGATCTTTATTTATTATCATTTATCATCTTTGCCGAAAATTTTCCTCTTGGCATTTCCATTGATTTCTCAGATCCTTCTGGATCCTTCTTTCAGATCTTGTATAAATATCCTCTCTGTTCTTTGGAATAAAGCTCAGAATATTTTCTCTCAGAGTCCACAAGAACTTTCTGAAATCTTAGTAACTCTTCGAGCTACTTTGAACTACTAGAAACAAGTCGCTTCCTCATTTAAGAAACCAGAACCATTACAGCCACCCCCAAACATTTTGTTGTCAGGGCATCCGTTTTCAGTGATGCTCAGTGCACAACCATTTTCAGCGATGCTCAGCACATGACCATTTTCAGTAATGCTCAGCACATTACCATTTTCAGCGATGCTCAGCACATGACCATTTTCAGTGATACTCCCTGACACATCTGTATTCAGCAGACACCTGTTGTATCCTGCAAATAGCATACTTAGCCATGTAATGTACAGCCGCACTATAGCTAACAAACTTGTATAAATAACCCAGTATCCTTAGAGTAAATAAACCTCAGTCAATTGGCTTTTATCTGAATATCATCAAGAAGTCTAGTGTAAGATAAACCAACTTAAGTTTGAGTGTATGAACTTTGGGAAAAGACTCCAAGAGTCAAGGATAACTCTTATTCAAGACCAACTGCTGTAAGGAATTCACTGCCATAGACTGCTGTGAACTTCAAGAAAATCGCCCCTGTTTAGTTTAAGGAAAACCACCAGTTAAAGGAATGACTGCCATTCAAGTCAATATACCAAGTCCACTGCCTGCTGCCAGGAACACTGCCCCATTTGAGTTCAAGAACCACTACCAAGTTAAAGGAAACCGATCTGTTTATCTCAAGACCATCACTGAGATCCTGCTAGCCACACATTCAGACTGATCACTCATTTGAACTGCCATTTGGCCCATATATTCAACTATTAACTGAGATCCAGCCAAGGAACCCAAGGATACTTAGCTTAAGAAAGCCAGTACAGTCGCCATTTACCCAAGTCAACAAGTCAGATGGACAAGTGAGCCATTGATCTCTGTTTTCTTTACCTACTGTGCCATGAGCCACAACTATCAACCATCATGGACTGAATATTGAGCCCACATAATTGCCACTAGGAAAGTTCACTTATTATCTGCTAAACAGCTGAGCAATCATCACCAATGACCAAATAATTGAGCCATCATATGAACTCCTGTCATCAACTATTGACCTTCCCGACTTTGACATACATTTTGAATGACCCATCACATGATCAATGACCCATTTCCACATGAACACACCTCAGTTATACACTGTGTGCTTCATCAAGTAGTATATTAAGCCATTCTTGAAGCTTATAGATATACAAAATGCATGCCACAATATATATATATATAGAAGTACAAAGTCTAAGTATAAAACATATGCAGAATTTTGGGTTGGAATGATAAATTATATATAGAGAAGTATATATACTACACTAATACTATAAAAGAAAACATATGCCCAATTTATATATACTTTAGATGAAATATTAGTATTGAAATATTTTAGAGCAAGACACTTAAGATATTTCTGCATTTATTTTATTTATATTTTTTTTTTATTGACTATAGCTCTATTTATTAACTATCTATAATATAG
>RQIL01003732.1:0-13070 GCA_003951145.1 Jimgerdemannia lactiflua
TTATTTTTGATATATTATATTTATTCTCTATATTGTAATAATATTTGTCTATATCTATATAGTGTGATGGTAGAACCAAATATGGAAGAAGGAATAAGGAATAGACATTTGATCGCAACCAGTCCCAAATTAGTATAGTCTTATAGTTAGCAGTCCCCGATTCTGCCAAATGGTGAGATTATTCTGCCAAGTGGTGAAATCGAAGACCCGATATAGTATAGCATTCTGCCAAATGGCAAGATTATTTCACCAAGTGGCGAAATGATTCACAGCTTGGCCATGTAACTCAACCACCTCATAGTTAGCAAACTTGTATAAATAATCCAGTATCTTAGAGTGAATAAACCTCAGATCGAAAGTGTTAGCATAAAGAACAAGTATACCAATAAAGAGACTTTCGGGATTATCTCTTTGACACATTTGGCCTCACAGAACTACTAACTCTGGGAGTCAAGAAGATAAGAATTCAAGATCAAGAAATCCGACATACTTGCTAAGTTTAGTATCCACTACATTATAACTTGGTGCCCATTGGCTGGTGATTCAAGACGAATCCCTCACTTTCAAGCTGAACAACGAACAACCGCCACAAGAACCCACACAATCCAACCAGACAGAATGGATATGAGACCACCCGTATTCTATGGATATACCTTCGATGAATCAATCATCACTTTCATTGATGATTTCGAGCAATATGCTGCTGTTAGGACCTTAACACCAGCACAACAAGTAGCCCTACTCTCTGTAAGCCTTCGAGGCCCAGCAAGAACCACCTTAACTGTAGTCAACCATGCAGGAGCTGATGCCCCGGCAACACTGTTAGCCATGAAAGCTTGGCTCCAAAATGCCTACTATACCGATGAAATCAAACAAGTCCTCAAGGATCAATTAAACACTATTTGTCAAGGAATGTCCAAAGACCCAAACACATTCTACACAAGGATCCGGCATCAAATAGTCCTTGCTGACTATCCTGATGCAGTTCAAGACCAGGTGGCCGAAAATACCTTTATGAAAGATATTCACCAAGAAATCGCCCTAGCCATCTGATCCACCCCAATAGCACTAGACCTAGGACAGAAAGTCGCCTATACCCAAAGATACTGGACTGTCAGGCACCCATAAGGCCACATGATGGAAAGAATAACTGGAGTAAAGATCGAACCAAGGAATACCCACATAGTCCCAAATGCCATAGTCAACCGGAATACCCAACAACAACAACCACTACAATAAGAACCAAGGAAGGCTGATCCAATGGAGGAACTGGCCAAATAGTTTGCAGAAATGACTGCACATCTCAGCGATGTAGTCAAAGAGTTCAAAAGACAACTAGTGCAGAAGTTTACTGCTATGAATGAAAGACGATCTATAACATGCTACAACTGCAAGGAAGAAGGCCATTATGCCTCAGAATGCATGGCAGAGAACAAGTGCAAGGCTCAGCCAAGCAATGCAGCTAGGAATTGAGAACAGGCAAATACTATCACCTTCGAAGAAATTGAAGAATTAGAGGAAGAGGAAGAGCAGGAAGAATGGGAAGCTTACCCTGCCATCTCAAGCAAGAAGAACAATTGAGCTACTCCTTACAAGAAGCCAGTGGGGAGACCTCCAAAGAAGACTCAAGTACAAACAAAGAGGTCAGAAGCGGCTATCGAAAAAGAGACGCAGCCAAGCGAGGCTGACCAGGACATAGAGCTGGAACAAGATGCCGAGCTAGAACAAGCAGTAGAAGATATCATCCGAAACACCACACCATCAAGCGAGGGAAAGAAGGAGCAGAAGTTGCGCAAGACCAAGACCTTCAAGTATGATATCTTCAAGGACCTCAAAGACCAAAAAGTCAATGCAACCTTTGGTCAACTTGCAGAAATTCTAACTTTCAGACAACAAATGAGAACAGGAATCTCAGATATCAGCAAGGACCAAGGCTGGAGAATAATCGAAGCCAACAATGCACAAGAAGACTCAGATGAAAAGAGTGAAGATAATCGGAAAACATCAGCTTATGCCACTTGTCAGATTGAAGACTGAGTCTTTGAAGCCATCATTGACACCGGAGCCGGAGGATGTCTCATTACCAAGAAGGCAGTAGACCACCTAGGCTGGGAAATAGAAGAAGCTACCAAACTGGTATTCGTCACGGCTGATGGAATGCGAGCAACTCCCTTGGGAAAGATCCGGGATGTTCTAATCAAGTTCGGAGAAGCCACTATCCCAGTAGATGTCATTGTCACCAATGCAACCAACTATGATATCCTCATCGGCAATCAGTGGCTTCATAAAGCCAAGGCAATGATTGATCTCAGTGCTCAGAAGATGCAGATTGTCTATTGAGGCAGGAAGATCAGAATTCCCATCAATGTCCACAAAGGAGTCTACCCCGAGATGGAGGAAGAACAAGAGGAAGAGGCCTATATGGTCACTACAAGGAAAGGAAAAGGCAAGCAGCTATCAGACAAAGAATGGTATACAAGAATCACAGACAGATATGCCCCACAAGGAAGGTGCCCCCATGGCGAAGGAATGTACTGTGCCCAACACTTGGATTGCTGCTATTCCTGCATCATCAAAGTAAAGAAGATTACCAACAGGCCAAAAAGGAATCAGAAGGAACCTGAGGATGGACCACCAGAACTATCAGATGATAGTGAAGATGAGGAGGAAGATATCATGGTCAAAATATGAAGAATTCACCCCGATGCAGTTATGCCTCAGTACAAATCAGAAAACGTAGCTGGAATGGATCTATCTACCACCACCCATACAATCCTCGAATCACAGACCACCACTATCCTCGGAACAGGAATTGAAGTAACCATCCTGCCAAACCATGTTGGAATCCTCAAGACAAGAAGCAGCTTAGCAAAAAGTGAAATATCTATAGAAGGAGGAGTCATCGACTCAGACTACATAGGAGAAATCCTCCTCCTCACCAGGAATCACAACCCAACAATTCCATTTGAAGTAAGGAAGAAGGATCGGCTGGCACAAATACTCATCCTACCTGTCCTTAACCCAAGAATCAAAGAAGTCTCCAATATCAGGCAAACTGAGCGAGGAAGAGCTGGATTTGGCTCTATAGGAAGAGGAGTCTTTGCAGCAACCAAGATTACCGAACTAGAGTACAAGAAGGAGGAGAGCCAAGACAAACACACCTATATAGTTGGAAGGAACTTCTCTCTTAGGAAAGAATTAGCAGACCTCCTGCATACATTTGAAGATGTACTGGCCATGGATTTCAAGGACATCAAGACCAAGGAGCCCCTATTCTATCATGATGTCAATACAGGAGATGCAAAGCCGATCTATCAGAAGGCCCACCCCATTCCACCAGCTTATAGGGAATGGCTCAAGATGGAAATCAAGAAGATGGAGGAATCTGGTATCATCAAGAAAGCCAGCAGCTCCTGGTCATCACCAATCATCCTAGCACCAAAGAAAGGAAGCCGACCAGGAGAATTTGCACCAAGACTATGCACAGACTACCGAAGACTCAATGAGGTTACAGAAAAGGACAGACAACCATTACCCAATATTGGTGATATCCTCATTATGCTGGGAAATGAAGCATAGTTCTACACTACCCTGGATCTATTTTCAGGATTCTATCAAATCGGCCTTACATCTGAAGCCAGCAAAAGATCAGCCTTCATTACTCCAGATGGAACCTATGTCTACCTTCGCATGCCTTTTGGAATGTGCAATGTACCAGCAAGTTTCCAGCGAATGATGAATAGTATCTTTAGAGATGTTATGGAAAAATGGATGATGGTATATGTGGATGATGTGATCATCTTCAGTCAGACAGCTAAGGAATACCTGAAACACATCAAGGAAATCCTTAGAAGACTCCACAAACATGGCCTCTACATCAAACCTAAGAAATGCAAATTTGGAGAAGAAGAAATTGCATACCTTGGACACATCATCAATCATGAAGGAACACATACTGACCCCACAAAAATCAAGGCAGTAGCAGCATACCCAGTACCCACCAGCATCACCGAAGCCTGGGCCTTTATGGGTCTTGCATCCTACTACAGAAGATTCATTCATAGATTCTCTCACATTGCCAGTCCCATTTATGACCTATTCAGGAAGGAGGTCAAATTCCAGTAGACACAACAGCAGCAACTGGCCTTCAACAAACTCAAGACCAGATTGATACAGGCTCCAATCTTGAGAAGACCCGACTGGACTCAAGAGTTCATCCTGCAGATGGATGTCAGTGCAATAGGACTTGGAGCTGTCCTTGCCCAGAAGAAGAATGGTGCCGAATACGTGGTAGCCTATCTCAGCAGAGGTATCCGCAGAGCTGAGCAGTCCTATGAGTCATACAAGCTAAAATGTCTTACAGTTATCTGGGCTGTAGAGAAGTTTCACTACTACTTGGCTAGAAGACACTTCACCATCCAGACAGACCACTCAGCACTCACTTGGCTACTCACCACCAGCGAGCCAAAAGGAATCTATGCTCGATGGATCATGAAGCTGCAAGCCTATGATGCCACAATCACCCACCGCCCTGGAAGAACAAATGCCAATGCTGATGCCCTCTCACAGATGCCCCGAAGGACCCAACCCCTATACAATCATCATGAATAAGGAGCTGTACTATGGAATCATCAGCTACTTGAGGCAGCAAAAGATGCCCCCACATCTGGAAGAATGGACAAAAATAATTATTAATCGGACGTGGAAACAATTTGAAACTGATGGAGAAACACTCAAGAAAGGACAGCAATTAGTCATCCCTGAGCACTGGAAGAATCAAGTGATGAAGAAAGTACATGAGCAAGGCCATGTAGGAGGAACAAACACATATGATAAGGCAAAAAGAACCATGTGGTGGTCAGAAATGAAAGAAGATATCAGGCAATTTGTCAGAACCTGTGACAAATGCCAGAAGCAGAAACAAGACCAATGGAATCAAACCCCCAGATCAGCAGACATCGAGCCAATACCATTTGCCCATATTGTAATGGATGTAATCGGTCTACTACCCCTGACATTGACAGGCAACTGATATGTCATCGTAATTGTAGACCTTTTTATGAAATGGGTAGAAGCCGGACCCCTCAAGGAAGCCAATGCACAATCAATTGCTGATTTCTTGTACAGAGAAATCATCTGCCGATTCAAGACCCCGAAGCAAGTTACTACAGACAGAGGAACGGAATTCATCAACTAGTTCCATGAGATTCTTTACAAAAAGTACAAGATTCAACACATCAAGACCACAGCCTATCACCCACAAGGAAATGGACAGGCAGAACAAACCAACAAGACCCTCAAGAATGTCATTGCCAAGATCTGTAATGAATACGGAAACTGGGACCACTATCTTCCAATAGCATTATCCACTCTGCGGGATATACGATCACAAAGCACCCATTTCACATCACGAGAAATGCTATTTGGAAAAGAAAGTTCTAGTAGAAGTTTGTCAGCAAACAATGACGCAATCTGGAAGCATGTGGACACAGAGATACAGAGATTGCATCAAATTAGGAAAAAGGCAGAGGATTATATCATCAAGGTGCAGGCACTACAGTGGAACAATGCAGAAAAGACTCATAAGCCCCTGGAGATTATCAAGATAGGAGACGAAGTCCTAGTATACTGGAACATGGTAGAAGCTTCTTGGTCACGAAAACTGGAGCCCAAGTGGGAAGGACCTTATCTAGTGCAAGATATAAAAGGGACCACCTTTCAACTACGGAAACTCACAGGCACAATAATTCCCACTACCATCCATCAAAACCGACTCAAGAAGTATCATGGCCAATAACTGAAGCACTGCCACAGCACTCAAGATCACTAGTGCTGCCCAAAGAGCCATCAAGAGACAATGGCATACCACAGAGCCCCCAACTATAGAAGAATCATTTGACAGTGTTAGAAGCATTGTGCAGACTCATCTTGCTCGAATCTCATACTTCAAGGCCTATCAGCATTGCACGGAATTCCAAGAGTACTTCAAGCTTGGACAGATACTCAACCAGAACCAGAATATGACCAAAGATGATTGGATTGCCGAATATCAGCTCTCTCTTGCTCAGGTCACTATCGCCAAGAAAATCCACAAGTTATTTCGAGATGATGAGTCAGCATTAGCCCACCTGAGAGGGATATCCCCCTCAGACTTCGACCGAGTCAAGCGAAACCATTGGGAAACAGTGATGCAACAAATTGCCCAGTACAAGACCATTCAGACCATTGAAGCCTGGGAGTTTGAATAGATGTTTCAGGGATGAAACCATCTATTCAGGAGGAAGTTGTGACGGTAGAACCAAATATGGAAGAAGGAATAAGGGATAGATATTTGATCGCAACCAGTTCCAAATTAGTATAGTCTTATAGTTAGCAGTCCCTGATTCTGCCAAATGGCGAGATTATTCTGCCAAGTGGTGAAATCGAAGACCTGATATAGTATAGCATTCTGCCAAATGGCAAGATTATTTCGCCAAGTGGCGAAATGACTCACAGCCTGGCCACGTAACCCAACCACCTCATGGTTAGCAAAACTGTATAAATATTCCAGTATCTTAGAGTAAATAAACCTCAGATCGAAAGTGTTAGCATAAAGAACAAGTATACTGATAAAGGGATTTTCGGGATTACCTCTTTGATACATTTGGCCTCATGGAACTACTGACTCTGGGAGTCAAGAAGACAAGAATTCAAGATAAAGAAATCCAACATACTTGCTAAGTTTAGTGTCTGCTACGTTATAACTTAGTGCCCATTGGCTGGTGATTCAAGACGAATCTCTCACTTTCAAGCTGAACAACGAACAACCGCCACAAGAACCCACACAACCAAACCAGACAGAATGGATATGAGACCACCCATATTCCATGGATATACCTTCGATGAATCAATCATCACTTTCATTGATAATTTCGAGCAATATGCTGCTATTAGGACCTTAATACCAACACAACAAGTAGCCCTACTCCCTGTAAGCCTTCGAGGTCCAGCAAGAACCGCCTTCACTGCAGTCAACTACACAGGAGCTGATGCCCCAGCAACACTGTTAGCCATGAAAGCTTGGCTCTGAAATGCCTACTATACTGATGAAATCGAACAAGCCCTCAAGGATTAATTGAACACCATTTGTCAAGGAATGTCTGAGGACCCAAATACATTCTACACAAGGATCCAGCATCAAATAGTCCTGACTGACTATCCTGACACAGTTCAAGACCAGGTGGCCGAAAATACCCTTATGAAAGGTATCCACCAAGAAATCGTTCTAGCCATCTGATCCACCCCAATGGCACTGGACTTAACACAGAAAGTTGCCTATGCTCAAAGATACTGGACCGCCAGACACCCACAAGGACATACGATGGAAAGAATAACTGGAGTAAAAATGGAACTAAGGAATACCCACATAGTCCCAACTGCCATAGTCAACCAGAATACTCACCAACAACAACCACTATAACAAGAACCAAGGAAGGCCGATCCAATGGAGGAACTGGCCAAACAGTTTGCAGAAATGACCGCACATCTCAGTGATGTAGTCAAGGAGTTCAAAAGACAACCAGTACAGAAGTTTGCTGCCATGAATGAAAGACGATCTATAACATGCTACAACTGCAAGGAAGAAGACCATTGTGCCTCAGAATACATGGCAGAGAACAAGCACAAGGCTCAGCCAAGCAATGCAGCTAGGAATCGAGAACAGGTAAATACTATCATCTTCGAGGAAATCAGAGAATCAGAGGAAGAGCAGGAAGAATGGGAAGCTTATCCTGCCACCTCAAGCAAGAAGGACAACTGAGCTACTTCTTACAAGAAGCCAGTGGGGAGGCCTTCAAAGAAGACTCAAGCACAAACAAAGAAGTCAGAAGTGGCCATCGAAAAAGAGATGTAGCCAAGCGAGGCTGACCAGGACATGGAGCTGGAATAGGATGCCGAGCTAGAACAGGCAGTAGAAGATATCATCCAAAACACCACACCATCAAGCGAGGGAAAGAAGGAGCAGAAGTTGCACAAGACCAAGACCTTCAAGTATGATATCTTCAAGGATCTCAAAGACCAAAAAGTCAATGCAATCTTTGGCCAACTTGCAGAAATTCCGACTTTCAGACAACAAATGAGGACAGGAATCTCAGATATCGGCAAGGACCAAGGCTGAAGAATAATCGAAGCCAACAATGCACAAGAAGACTCAGACGAAGAGAGTGAAGATAATTGGAAAACATCAGCTTATGCCACTTGTCAGATTGAAGACTGAGTCTTTGAAGCCATCATTGATACTGGAGTTGGAGGATGTCTCATTACCAAGAAGGCAGTAGACTGCCTGGGCTGGGAAATAGAAGAAGCCACCAAACTGGTATTTGTCACAGCTGATAGAATGTGAGCAACTCCCTTGAGAAAGATCCAGGATGTTCCAATTAAGTTCGGAGAAGCCACTATCCCAGTAGATGTCATCATCACTAATACAACCAACTATGATATTCTTATCGGCAATCAATGGCTTCATAAAGCCAAGGCAATGATTGATCTCAGTGCTCAGAAGATGCAGATTGTCTATCGAGGCAGGAAGATCAGAATTCCCATCAATGTCCACAAAGGAGTCTGCCCCGAAATGGAGAAAGAACAAGAGGAAGAGGCCTATATGGTCACTACAAGGAAAGGAAAAGGCAAGCAGCTATCAGACGAAGAATGGTATACAAGAATTGCAGATGGATATGCCCCACAAGGAAGGTGCCCTCACGGTGAAGGAATGTACTGTGTCCAATACTTGGATCACTGCTATTCCTGCATCATCGAAGTAAAGAAGATTACCAACAGGCCAAAAAGGAATCAGAAGGATCCCAAGGATAGACCACCAGAACTATTGGATGATAGTGAAGATGAGGAGGAAGATATTATGGTCAAAATACAAAGAATCCACCCTGATGCAGTCATGTCTCAGTACAAATTGGAAAATGTAGCTGGAATGAATCTATCTACCACCACCTATACAATCCTCGAACCACAGACCACTACCATCCTTGGAACAGGAATTGAAGTAACCATTCCGCCAAACCATGTTGGAATCCTCAAGACAAGAAGCAGCTTGGCAAAAAGCGAAATATCTATAGAAGGAGGAGTCATCGACTCAGACTATACAGGAGAAATCCTCTTCCTTGTCAGGAATCACAACCCAACAATTCCATTTGAAGTAAGGAAGAAGGATTGACTGGCACAAATGCTCATCCTACCTGTCCTTAACCCAAGAATCAAAGAAGTCTCCAACATTAGACAAATAGAGCAAGGAAGAGCTGGATTTGGCTCTATGGGAAGAGGAGTCTTTGCAGCAACTAAGATTACTGAACTAGAGTACAAGAAGGAGGAAAGCCAAGACAAACACACCTACATGGTCAGAAAGAACTTCCTCCTCAGGAAAGAATTAGCAGATCTCTTGCATACATTCAAAGATATACTGGCCACAGACTTCAAGGACATCAAGACCAAGGAACCCCTATTCTATCATGATATCAATACAGCAAATGCAAAGCCAATCTATCAGAAGGCCCGCCCTATTCCACCAGCATACAGAGAATGGCTCAAGATGGAAATCAAGGAGATGGAGGAATCTGGTATCATTAAAGAAGCTAGTAGCCCCTGGTCATCACCTATTGTTCTAGCACCAAAGAAAGAAAGCCGACCAGGAGAATTTGCACCAAGGTTCTGCACAGACTACCGAAGACTCAATGAAGTCACAGAAAAAGACAGACAACTATTGCCCAATATCAGTGACATCCTCATTATACTGGGAAACAAAGCACAATTCTACACTACTCTGGATCTATTCTCAGGATTTTATCAAATTGGTCTTACATCTGAAGCCAGCAAAAGATCAGCCTTTATCACCCTCAATGGAACTTATATCTATCTCCACATGCCCTTTGGAATGTACAATGTATCAGCAAGTTTTCAGCGAATGATGAATAGTATCTTCAGAGATGTCATGGAAAAATGGATGATGGTGTATGTGGACAATGTGATCATCTTCAGTCAGACAGCCAAGGAACACTTGGAATATATCAAGAAAATCCTCAGAAGGCTCCGCAAGCATGGTCTCTACATCAAGCCCAAGAAATGCAAATTTGGAGAAGAAGAAATTGCATACCTTGGACACATTATCAATTATGAAGGAACACACACTGACCTAGCAAAGATCAAAGCAGTGGCAGCATACCCAGTGCCCACCAGCATCACTGAAGCTCAGGCCTTTATGGGTCTTGCATCCTACTATAGAAGATTCATTCGAAGATTCTCTCATATTGTCAGTCCCATTTATGATCTGTTCAGGAAGGAGGTCAAATTCCAGTGGACACAACAGCAGCAACTGGCCTTCAATGAACTCAAGACCAGATTGACACAGGCCCCAATCTTGAGAAGACCCGACTGGACTCAAGAGTTCATCCTGCAGACGGATACTAGTGCAATAGGACTTGGAGCTGTCCTTGCCCAGAAGAAGAATGGTGCCGAATATGTGGTAGCCTATCTCAGCAGAGGTACTCGTGGAGCTGAGCAGTCCTATGAATCATACAAGCTAGAATGCCTTGCAGTTATCTGGGCCGTAGAGAAGTTCCACTACTACTTGGCTGGAAGACACTTCACCATCCAGACAGACCACTTGGCACTGGTTGCTCACCACCAGTGAGCCAAAAGGAATCTATGCTCAATGGATTATGAAGCTGCAAGCCTATGATGCCACAATCACCCACCGCTCTGGAAGAACGAATGCCAATACTGATGCCCTCTCACGGATGCCCCAAAGGACCCAACTCCCATACAACCATCATGAATAAGGAGCTGTACTATGAAATCATCAGCTACTTGGGGCAGTGAAAGATGCCCCCACATCTGGAAGAATGGACAAAAACAATTATTAATCGGACATGGAAACAATTCGAAACTGATGGAGAAACACTCAAGAAAGGACAGCAATTAGTCATCTCTGAGCACCGGAAGAATCAAGTGATGAAGGAAGTACATGAGCAAGGCTACATAGGAGGAACAAACACATATAACAAAGCAAAAAGGACCATGTGGTGGCCAGGAATGGAAGAAGATATCAGGCAATTTGTCAGAACCTATGACAAATACCAGAAGCAGAAACAAGATCAACAGAATCAAGCCCCTAGATCAGCAGACATTGAGCCAATACCATTTGCCCACATTGCAATGGATGTAATCAGTCCACTACTCCTGACATTGACAGGCAACTGATATATCATTGTAATTGTAGACCTTTTTATGAAATGGGTAGAAGCCAGACCCCTCAAGGAAGCCAATGCACAGTCAATTGCCAATTTCCTCCACAGAGAAATCATCTGCCGATTCAAGACTCCAAAGCAAGTTACCACTGATAGAGGAACAGAATTCATCAATCAGTTCCATGAGATTCTTTACAAAAAGTATAAGATCCAACACATCAAGACCACAGCCTATCACCTGTAAGGAAATGGACAAGCAGAATGAACTAACAAGACCCTCAAGAATGTCATTACCAAGATCTGTAATGAATATAGAAACTGGGACCACTATCTTCCAATAGCATTATCCACTCTGCGGGATATACGATCACAAAGTACCCACTTCACACCTCGGGAAATGCTATTCGGCGAAGAAAGTTCTAGTGAAAAATTGTTAGCAAGTAATGATGCAATTTGGAGACATGTAGATATAGAGATACAGAGATTGCATCAAATTAGGAAAAGGGCAGAGGATTACATCATCAAGGTGCAGGCACTACAGCGGAACAATGCAGAAAAGACTCACAAGCCCCTAGAGATTATCAAGATAGGAGATGAAGTCCTAGTGTACCAGAATATGGTAGAAGCTTCTTGGTCATGAAAACTGAAGCCTAAGTGAGAAGGACCTTATCTAGTGCAAGATATAAAAGGGACCACCTTTTGACTACGGAAACTCACAGACACAATAATCCCCACTACCATCCATCGAAACTGACTCAAGAAGTATCATGGCCAATAACCGAAGTACTGCAACAGCACTCAAGATCACTAGTGCTGCCCAAAGAGCCATTGAGAGACAATGGTATATTACAGAGCCCCTAACTATAGAAGAGTCATTTGACAGCATTAGAAGTATTGTGCAGACCCACCTTGCTCAAATCTCACACTTCAAAGCCTATCAGCATCATACAGAATTCCAAGAGTACTTTAAACTTGAACAGATACTCAACCAGAACCAGAACATGACTAAAGATGATTGGATTGCCAAATGCTGCTCTCTCTTGCTCAAGTCACTATCGCCAAGAGAATCCACAAGTTATTTCGAGATGATGAGTCAGCACTAGCTCACCTGAGAGGAATAGCCCCCTTGGACTTTAACCGAGTCAAGCAATACTATTGAGAAACAGTAATGCAACAAATTGTCCAGTACAAGACCATTCAGACCATTGAAGCCTGGGAGTTTGAATAGATGTTTCAGGGATGAAATCATCTATTCAGGAGGAAGTTGTGACAGTAGAACCAAATATGGAAGAAGGAATAAGGGATAGACATTTGATTGCAACCAGTCCCAAATTAGTATAGTCTTATAGTTAGCAGTCTCCGATTCTGCCAAATGGTGAGATTATTCTGCCAAGTGGCGAAATCAAAGACCTGATATAGTATAGCATTCTGCCAAATGGCAAGATTATTTCGCCAAGTGGCGAAATGACTCACAGTCTGACCATGTAACCTGACCACCTCATGGTTAGCAAAACTGTATAAATATTCCAGTATCTTAGAGTGAATAAACCTCAGATAGAAAGTGTTAGCATAAAGAACAAGTTTACCAATAAAGGGACTTTCAGGATTACCTCTTTGACACATTTGGCCTCACAGAACTACTGACTCTGGGAGTCAAGAAGACAAGAATTCAAGATAAAGAAATCTGACATACTTGCTAAGTTTAGTGTCTGCTACATTACAATATAGAAAAGTAAATTAGAGTAAAATTGAACAAAGCTTATAATCTTCTAAATAGTGAGTATTTCTCCTAAGAGTTGCAATCTAATTCCTTTAGAATTAAGTGACTCTTGATAGGTA
>RQIL01003743.1:0-13068 GCA_003951145.1 Jimgerdemannia lactiflua
TAGTACTAAATAAAATAAATAGATTCAGAAAAAGAAAAAAAGAATTTAATAGTATATTATATATTGTGGTGTGCATTTTATATATGTAACTATAAGCTTCAAGCATGGCTCAATGTGCCGCTTGGTGAAGCACAGACAATATATATGTCAAAATAAAAGGGTCTCTGAGTGGATAGTCATGTGATCGGCTTGTTCAAAATGTCAGCAAAAGGTCGGGTGGATAGCAGGTGATGATGGGTTTCGATGACGATGGCTCGGCTGTTTAGTGGTATAATAGATGGACTTTCCTAGCGGCAATTACTTGGGTATATAGGCTCGATGTGCGGTCGATTAACAATGTGCATGACAGTCGATAACTCTCTTCGTGGCGCAGTATGGGTAAAGAAAATGGAGGTCGACAGCTCACTTGTCTGTCTTGACTTGTTAACTTGACAACATCAGGTGAATGGCAGGTGCTCGGGCTGGCTCTCTTAAGCTAAGTATCCTTGGGTTCCTTGGAGTCTTAACACTTGAATATACAGGTCTCAAATCTCAAATGCAGGGGGTGAATGCACAGTCCAAATGATGGTTCAAATGGGCAGTCGGTCCAAATGCATGGTTGGTCTGAATGCAGGATCTTGGTGATGGGTTTCCTAACTTAGCAGTTCTCTTGAACTGAATGAGGCAGTCTTTCTTTCCTGGCGGTCTTAGAAACTTGAATGGCAGTCGGTTTCCTCGAAGTTTGTGGCAATCCATAGTGGCGAATTCCTAACAGTGGTGGTTTTCCTGGCGGCTTTCCTTTAGCAGCGGGTCTTGAACAGTTTTCCTGGTGGTTTTTGGTATGTGGCAGCAAGAGTAATTCTTTAACTCAAACTTCTGAGCGATTGTTGCTCCAGGTCGTTATCTTGTTCTCTGAATTATCCTGTCTCTTAGAGTCTTTTCCCAAAGTTTCTCAAAAACTTAAGTTAGTTACAAACTACTTTTCTACAAAACCAATTGACTGAGAGTTTATTCACTCTAAGAATATAGGTTATTTATACAAGTTTGCTAGCTATGGGTACAGCTAAGGTATACTACATTGTGGCGAACATTTGCTATACTATTGGCTCACATGATTTTCACAGCTGACAGGTACTAAATACGGATGCAACAAATATTCATGCTGAATGCAAGTGCGTTATTGGCTTGCCAGCAGCGAAGAGTGATTACACTGGAATATGAATATGGTAATGCTGAATGCGGATGTGCCATTGGCTTGCCAGCGGCGAGGAGGGTCATACCAGGAGTTATATCATGAGGGTTAGGGTCTTGTGCTACTGACAAGAAATGTTTGGGGGCGGCTATCTGTTATGGGGGGGGTTAAACTATAACACGCTTGTGGGGTATTTGTAAGCAACAAGAGGGTGCAGATCTGTACTTTAAAGGGTATGGTACCCTTTGTCAGTGGCAAACAAATCATCTTGCTGAGTTGTGACTTCATCATTCCGCTCTTCGAAAGGAGGAAGTGCTGGCCAAGAGGTGAGGGGGTAGAATAGTGGCCAATCATCTTCAACGACATTCTTCAATCCTTGAACAGCTTGAATGTAGACAGAGGATTGGTAGACTCTCTGCTGCTCTTCTTCTTCTTCTTCAGAGGACTTGTCTGTTTCAGTGTCAGATGGGGCTGCTTTAGGAGTGGGGTCTTGGGGTTCTTCAACCTCCTCCTCTTCAGAGGTAGGGACTTCTTGAGCTTCTTCTTGATTCAGCTCCCAAATGATATAGTGCAAATTGAGGTTAACAGAGTGGTGGGTAGCAGGTGTGGCTCCAGCAGGTACTTCCATAGTAATGGGTAGTCCTTCAAATATCTCTATGAGGCTCATGAGGTGACCTTGGTGGTTGTCTTGGAGGGGGGTAGTATGGAAACCTGGCAAAGTGAGTTTGGTTTGTTGGCTTCCCACTGCAATGTGGTTGCTTCCAATGTAATCAGCTACTTCGGATTCCACCCAGTTGACTTCTTCAGTGGTGAGGTGGATAATATTCCTAACAGTTACTCCTTGTAAGTGTGCGATGGCCCAGAGAACATGGCAAAAGATTTGGTGGATATGGAGGGCTCTCTTGATAAGCCAGCTGGTAGTTAATAATTCAGCAACAAGGCCTTCTCAGTCATTTTCTTGGGTCTTATTGCAGAGGCGGTGGCCAATCTTGTAGTCGTGCCAGAGAGTCATCTGGTCAGTTGTGTCCTTGAGCTGCTGGGTCATGATATATCAGTAGTTGATAAAGTATCCAAGGTCTTCAGTATAGAAGTTCAGATAGTCCGAGGTATCTGGGCACCAGATAGCCTGCTTGATGGCATTGAGGACAATGGTCTTGAAACTTGGCAAAGGGGTAGAGTGGCGAGAAGTCTGGTTGGAATGGCAGGTGGGAGGCATTGTGTGTAGAGTACTTGTTCTTTGGTGGCGGTTCTTGAGGCTGAGGCTGGGTCCTTTAAATAACATGGTCTCCATTTCGGCTTGGATTATCTTGTCTCCTTTTGGGGCAATCACTTGACTGTTTAGGCTAGTTATAGGTTATCATGCCATAATGTCATCTGATCCTAGCAGTCACAGAGTACTCTGAATTCTGACATGGTCAATTGTAGATGTCACATCTGCCCCTTGTGAAATTAGAGCCATCCTCAGCAGTGAGGATTTCACAGGGTTGGGTGATCTTAACTACAGAGATGAACAGAATACCAGTGCATTTGTGAGGACTGGCCATCCTTGTCTAAGGCAAGGGCTCTCATAGTTGCGGCTGGGAGTTCGAACCTCTCGGAAATGGTTTTCCTGTAATCCAAGGCAATTTCTAGGGGCAACATCTGTTACACTGATGGGCTTGAGAAGTGAACTGATGCAATTGGCTTCTTGGGTTCAACTGAAGCATCTGTCATTCTTCATCAGAGGTGACACAGATGAAGCAAGGGAAGTTGTTCAAATGTGTTTTGCTTCCCTAGAGTAGTAGAGCCTTATGCAGTTGCAGTGTATCTTGGTTTTGAGTAGAACTCCATTCATGGTCTTGAGTTGGTAGGTGTGATTCATGAAGACTTGGTAAATGAGATATGGTCCTTCCCATTTTGGTTCAAGCTTGGCACTCCAGTTTCCTTCTATGATAGTATGATATACCAGAACTTGCTGTCTGATAAGCAGGGGGTTCAAATCGGCCTTGTGGTCATAGTACTTCTTTTGTCGTTCTTGTGCTTTGGCGATAAATCCTCATGCTTGTTGGCATACTTTGTGTAACTGGGTGATCTCTTCTGTGACTCATCTTGTCAAATCTGGCTGGACTGGTTCAGCGGGATCTTGTGCTTCTTGGCCATACACTAGATAGAAAGGGGTCTGTTGGGTGGCAGCTGCCTTGGAGGTGTGGATGCTGAATAAAATTGCTGGCAGATAGATATCCCAGTTCAGTTGATCTCCGGTCCTGCTGAGACCTCATTTGATGGTCTGGTTCATTCATTCTGTGAGTCCATTCGCCTGCGGGTAGTAAGCCGTCATTGGTCATAGCTTGATCTTGAAGTTACTTGTGAAGGTCTTCATGGCTTTGTTGACAAACTCACGGCCTTGGTCTGTGATAATTTCTTTGGGGACACCATGGCAGCTAAAGACTTCATCATACAGGATTCCAATAATTGTCTGGGCATCAGCAGTTTCAATGGCAAAGGCTTCTGGCCATTTCGTCAGGTGGTCTTCAATAGTAAGAATGTAGCGTCTTCCTTGGCTGGTTACTGGCAGGGGTCCAATGATGTCTATTCCTAGTCTTTAGAAGGCTCCAGCTGGTGCTACAATTGGCATTAATGGTACTCAATCGGTGGGTTTCTGTCAGTATCTTTGACAGATATTGCATTGTTGGATGTATGCTGAAATTTGTTTCCTCATCTTGGGCCACCAGTATCACTTTTTGATTCTTGCAATAGTGGTGCCAATTCCTTGA
The DNA here is from genome assembly GCA_003951145.1 of Jimgerdemannia lactiflua. Classification (NCBI taxonomy): domain Eukaryota; kingdom Fungi; phylum Mucoromycota; class Endogonomycetes; order Endogonales; family Endogonaceae; genus Jimgerdemannia; species Jimgerdemannia lactiflua. The sequence continues at coordinate 3,925 of RQIL01003743.1, forward strand.
TGTGCATTCTGGTCATGATTTGTTGTCAAGATCTTTGGTACTTCGTCTTCTCTTGGAACTCGGGTATATCGATCTCCTTCTACTCTCCAAAGTTTGCCATCACCTTCTTGAAATTTCTTGAGGTTCCTTTGGATGAACAGCTTGTGGGCAAGCTGATTTCCTTTCTTGAAGCTCCTATGGTGCAGGCTCCATATAAGGGTGAGGCGTAGATCTTGGTTCATTTGGGCAAGCGGGAAGTAGCCTTCTCTCATGGGGGCTCCTTCCCTTCTTGTTGAGTTTGGGGGATTCTTGACAGGGTATCGACATTGGAATTCTTGGCACCTTTCTTGTAGATGATGGTGAACTGGTATTCTTATAAGGACATGATCCATCTTGCAAAGATTCCTGAGGGCTCTGGTTTCTTGAACAACCATTGTAGGGCTTGATGGTCCATAATGAGGGTGAATCTCTTTTCCAAGAGATAGTGGCAAAAATGGTCTACAGCCCATACTACTGCTAGGCATTCCAACTTGGTGGCTCTGTAGTTTGCCTGTGATTTGTTTGTGGCCTTGCTAGCATATTCGATAACATGCTCTCTTTTGTGGTCATCTTGCTGTGACAGGATTGATCTAAGTCCTAGGGCTGAGGCATCGGTTGCCAGGATAAAGAGTTTGTTGAAATCTGGTCGCACCAGAACTGGGGCTTCAGTGAGGGCCTTCTTAAGTAGATCAAAAGACTTTTGCTGGTCTTCCTTCCAATAGAATGGCTGGTCCTTCTTGGAGATATCTCTGAGAGGTGCTGCCTTGTCTGAGAATCTTGGGATGAATTGCCGATAGTAGGATGCTAACATGAGGAAGGATAGAGTCTCCTTGGCTGAGGTAGGGGTCGGACAGTTCTTGACTTTCTCTACCTTGCAGGGGTCAGCATGTGTGCCTTGAGCTGAGACAACATATCCCAGATATTCGACTTGGTGTTTTCCAAAGAAGCACTTCTTGGTATTGAGTCTGAGTCCTGAGCTTTGGATGGTATTGAATACTTCATGGAGGTCTTGCAAATGCTACTCAAATGTCTCAGAGTAGATGATTACATCATCTATATAGACTAGCACATTTCTTCTGATAAGATCCCAGTAGACATGGTTCATCATTTGTTGGAATGAGGCTGGGGCATTGCAGAGTCCAAATGGCATTCAAAGGTATTCATACTGTCCTCATCTGGTGATAAAGGCCATTTTGCAGATATCCTCCTAGGCAATGGGGATTACTTGGAATCCTTGGAACTGGTTGGTGGTGGTCATGTACTTGGCTTTTCCAAGGGCATTGAGGAGGTCATCGATTCTTGGCAGGGGGTAGACATCTTCTGTAGTGACCTTGTTGAGTTTTCTGAAGTCCACAACTAGTCTCCATCCTTCTTTCTTTGGTACAATAATTGCTGGTGAAGCCCAGGGGCTTGATGAGGGTCTGATAACTCTGTTTCATAGCATTTCATCTATGTGTTGTTGTTCGAATTCGATCAAGTGGTGTGGTGTTTGGTAGGGGCATTGTCAGATTGGTTTTGCATCTCCAGTATGTATAGAGTGCTCTCTATATTGGTATGGTGGGAAGTTATTGTATGTGGTGGTAAATATATCTTTGTATTCTTCTATTAACTCCTGTATCTGTTGTTGTTGGTCCTTGGTTAGAGTTGCTTTGATGTCGACAGCTTTAATTGCTGAGCTCGCTGAGTCTTCCTCTCTGGTACCATCAGTCTCACTGGAGAGGGCTTGCCGTTTCCCAGAAACTCATAGACTTCTTCTTCATAAGTGTCTATCAGTGGTTCGAAATATCCCAGTGTTGTTCCTTTGGGAATGGTGATCACCTTGAAGCCCATATTTCTGATAGGGATGTGGATTGGTGACATCTGGTCATGAATTCATTCCTTGGCCAAGAGCAGGTGATACTTCTCTTGAAGCTCTATCGATGGTTCGAAGATCAGGTTGTCAGCTTCCACTGGGAGGTGCACGTCAAGGCCTCATTGCTGATATGGCTGCAGGATGATTTCCTCTCTTGCTCGGATGGGGCAGCAGATGTGGGGCCTCATTTGTCTGAACTGGGCAACTCTTGCCACATGAACCTTGATAGGAGGTGCTGGATGGTCTCTATTTGTGCTTCTAAATCCTCCTCGTCCTCTCTCAGTACTGTCCAGCTGCTTTACCTCTTGAATGGTAGGCTGACAGATGGCCTTCAGGGGGTTGAAGCATTGGTGATTCCTTCCATGATTGTGAATGATGACCTTCAGAGAGCCTTGGTAGTCTTGGTCAATAACTCCTCCTTTGATAGTGATTCCCTTGGCTGCTAAAGATGATCTTGATGCTAGTTATTTATAGAGTCCCAGCAGTATAGCGAGTGCAATTTGAAGATCAAAGGTCTTGGTACTTCTAGGTCAGATTGTTGTTTGATATGGGAGATAGAGATCATATCCGACCGATCTTTCTATTTATGCAAGGGGAGGCTGTGCCCATGGTGAGAGTAGCTTGACTTGAACAACCAGGTGGGTCTTGAGGAAAGGTTCTCCAGTAGCTGCGATCGTGGGTGAGAACTCCATTTGTTCTGGCTTGAAGAACAGCCAATGCACTCCTGTCTTCGGGTTTCTCATATAGTTGAACCTGGTCTTTCCAAGGGGGTCCAGGGTTTCTATGAGGGTGAAGGCAAGGTTGATTTCTTCTTTTCCTTAGTGTGGGCAGCAGTACCAGTGGATGATAGCGAGGACTTCCAGAGGTAGATCCCAAATGGTAGTCTTGCTTTTGGCTTTGCAGTCTCCTTCATGGTCAATCTTCTTGCATTTCTGGCAGACCCAACAGATTCTAGATTCTTGTAGGGTGGAGTCTTTTCTCTTGACTTGACTTCTGTGGACATCTTCGCTGAGGTGAACACTTTGATGTTCGCACCAATAGCAGGTGAAGGTTTTCCCACAATTGCGGTGTCCCTTCTTAACAAAACCTTTGTTTTGTTCCTTGACTTCCTTGCTGGTGGGATACCTCTTCCAATACTTATCATAGGTCGGCAGGGTGACTTGAAGGGCACGGGTGATGGTGTAGGAGCTGTTGCTGTCCCTTTTGATGGTGAGAGTCTCCATGGATTGGTAAGAGAGAACCTTTTGCTATTCTTGGTAAGTCTTCTTGAAGGTCTTTGGGGTTGGGGACTGAGCTCGGCTGTGGACTAGTACTCATTTCATTTCATCTTTATCGATAATTGTTGGCATCGGAATCTTCTTGAGATCTAGGACTTGGCAGGTGTTGCAGTTATCTCTTAGTGAATAGAAGCATTTGAAATGCTCACATGTGCCTAGGCAGAAGGCTCATGAAATTCAGTTTTCTATTAGTGGGGGTGGTGGTTGCGTGGATGGTCCTGCAAAATCAAGTGCTGCTCTTTCATTGTTGGCTCTGTCGATACTTTCAGCTAGACCTTCGATGTCAATGACTCCAACAAAGGGTTCTTCTGGCTCACTATCTTGATCTCTGGGGGCATCAAAGTCACTTTCCATTTCTTATAGGAAATTTGCTTCACTCTTATCTTCATCCATGGTTGTGGTAGGTGTGTTGCCATGTCCATGCCATTCTGTCTCGGGGGCTGAACTTGCTTTCCTCGATGATGCTCTCAACTCGATGAGTACCTTGTGCTTTTGTCCATGAATGGTGAAGACTAGGAGCTGTTTTCTGATGTCCACATTGGCTCCTACTTGGTGCATCCAATCTGTTCCCAGGATCAGGTCATAAGAGGTTGCAGGGGGTCACAATGGCTTGAGGTACATTGAGGCAGGCTTTCCCAACTTGAATGGAGATGTCTCATACAAGTCCAAGGGGGGTAGATGTTGATCCATCTGCCATGATGACTCTTGCTTTGGTTTCTTTGTCAATTCCCCAACTGATTTTCTCCAGCATTCTTTGGGTAATGATGCAGACTGCTGCTCCAGTATCAATGAGAATTTGGGCATTTTCTCCATGCACTTTTCCACTCGCAAGTCTGGTGGATTGATGATTGTGTCATTGGCTTTCATGCACCGCGTGAATAGTACTGGATTCTTGCGTGTGTGATCCTTAGACAGGAAGTCTCTTGGTATCTTCCTTGGCTTCCTTCAGGAATTTTCGCCTAACTTCTGGGGCATTCTTGAGGACTTGCTTGATAGTAAGGCCTGCATTCTATAGACGAATCTGGTTCCAAAGAGAGGCTGCTGCATGAGGCTTGCTGCTCCTTTGATGTTTGGTTCCTTGTGGGCGAGGTCTCTCATTCCTGATGGACATCTCATCTGCTGAGGACTCCATACTCATGTGCTCATCTTCTTCTAGGTCGGGCAGGGAAGTAGTCCTTGATGCTCTTGATGGTCCAGCTTCAGACTCAGGGGTATCCCTTCTAACTCACTTGTCGTTTTCTGGTGAGGTGTCTGAGGAGGAATGGGCATGTCTTGGGTGCTTGCCTGTAGATACTGTCACTGGCAGTAGTGGAGGTGGGATCCTTGGTGGTCTTCCTTGTCCTCTGGTCTGTGTGGGGGTGGCATCCCAAGTCACCTTGGATGGGAAGGCTTCATAGTATGGATAGGTATCATCTTATCTGTGAAGCCAGGCTACTTTTTCTTCCATTTCCCATGTCTCTTCATCCATCTGAATGAGGTTGACATTTCTGTCATTTGACTGGGTAGCTTGTTTCCTTGGGCAGTGCCTTTGGATGTGACCTTGATTTCCACAGTAGAAACAGGTAGGGGTGTGGGGACCAGTTGTAGCTGAGCCTATAGTTGTGGCTGATGGTGCCTGAGAAGAACTTCTGTTGTCTTGTTGTCGATAGTCTGGCCTATTGTTGTGATGGTAATCTTGTTGTCTTCCTCCTTGGTTCTTCAGCTGTGCCACTGCAATGGCTAGGTCCTTTATTTGTTTCGTGAGCATGGTCATTGGGTCCTCTTGAACCCTTGGCAGCTGCTGCTGTTGCAGTTGACTGAATTGGGCTGGAGCTGAAGGTGGGGGTCTGTTCTCATAGTTTGCCAACCAGGCTCTGAGGAATGTATTCTCTTGTTCTGCTGTGGTAGATCCTTGAGGTCTTGGAGATTCAGCTCTAGCTGGCTCTCGGTGGTCTTACTGAGCTGGTCTGTAGTCTGCTTCCCAACATCCTTGTACTCCAGCAACTTGCTACTCAATACTCTGATATCCCATCCTAATGACTTGCCTTCTGAGTTCCAGGTATAAGCCATTGAGGAAGGTAGTGAATGCCAATGCCAGTTGGACTGCAGGCTGTAGGTTCGCCTTGATCATTTGCGCTTGGATCCAATGGTAGAAACTCTTTGGGGTTTTATTGGGTGCTTGAGTTATGTAGGTCAGAGCTTCTTGTGCTTCTTATTGGTGCTCGAGACCATTGAAATATAAATGGAGCCAGTTCTTGTGGATGGTGCACCTTTGGGGGTAGTCTGTATTCCCAAGATGGTCGATATGTTCTTGTTTATAGATATCTCCTCTGATAACCTTGGCCTGGTTGTATCTCTGCAAGGCTGGGCCTCTCAAGAGTGACTCGATGATTCTGAGTTGTCTTTGGGCATCCCATTGCTTGGTGGCTGCTTGTACTTCAATTTCTCCAATGAACTCCTTGAGGTCTTCACTGTCTGCTCTATGAAACTTCTGAAGGTAACTCATGTCTGACTCATCTTCACTATTCTCATAGTCTGAGTCTGATTCAGGAGTAGTATTCCTTGAAGGTCCTTGTGGAGAGAGGGTTGGTGAAGGTGTTCGATGTATAGGGAGTGCTGGTAGAGGGCGGTGTCTTGGTGGTATAGGGGATCTAGGTCTATTGATTAAGGCTGGAGTATAGGCTCTTGAAGGTGGTGATCTCCTAAGTGACTGGTAGTGGCTATCAAATGCTGAGGCTCTGAGAGAAGTGTCATTCCTTGTCTCTTGTAGATAGTAGCGGAGAGTAAGAAACCAGGGTACTGAAGCTCGGATAGCTGGTGGTGCAAGTGGACAGATGTAACTGATGATGGATTTGTCTACCCCTTGCGGCTGTGAAGTAGTGGAGTCTGGTTCGCCTTGCTGGAAGTCTGGGTTGCTATCGATATAATGGTATAGGTTGAACTCGTCTTGTAGATTGTATGGATGATAGTCCTCTTCTCCTTCAGATGTCTCGAAGTAAACTCAGTCTAAAGGGATGGCTCGATTGACAACTATAGTAATGTAGTTACTCCGGTTAGAGTTCTTCCTGTAAATTTGGGTCTGGTACTCCTCTGGGGGTCGTCTTCTAGGTCTTGAAGCTGAAGGGGTTCCAGTTGTCCTCTGAGTTGTCTTCTCTCCCTTGAGGTCAAGCCATAGTCTGGGTCACTTCTGTCCTCAGATTCGGTCTTCTGGCTGCTATTCTTGAAAATAGATCTGGCTGCTGTCCTGACAATGGTGTGGGCCTTCTTTTCTACTGAAGAGGGCTGTCTCTGAACTTGTTGCTGGCTGCTAGGTTCTCCTGGAGTCTCCAATGTAGATGGCTACTGGATTCTTGAGCCAAAAGGTCAAGTCTTTAGAAAACTATTCCCAGTTGAGCTCCCAAAATGTGGTGTGTATTTTGTATAACTATAAGCTTCAAGCACAGCTCAATGTGCCACTTGGTGAAGCATGGACAATATGTATGTCGAAATAAAAGGGTCTCTGAGTGGATAGTCATGTGATCGGCTTGTTCGAAATGTTGGCAAAAGGTTGGGTGGATAGTGGGTAATGACAGGTTTCGATAACGATGGCTCGGCTGTTTAGTGGTATAATAGATGGACTTTCCTAGCAGCGATTACTTGGGTACATAGGCTCGATGTGCAGTCGATTAACAACGTGCATGACAGTCAATAACTCTCTTCATGGCACAGTATGGGTAAAGAAAATGGAGGTCGATGGCTTGCTTGTCCATCTTGACTTGTTAACTTGAAAATGTTGGGTGAATGGTGGGTGCTTGGGCTGGCTCTCTTAAGCTAAGTATCCTTGGGTTCCTTGGGGTCTTAACACTTGAATATACGGGTCTTGAATCTCGAATGCAGGGGGTGAATACATGGTCCAAATGACAGTTCAAATGGGTGGTTGGTCTGAATGCATGGTTGGTCTGAATGCAGGATCTCAGTGATGGGTTTCCTAACTTGGCAGTTCTCTTGAACTGAATGGGGTGGTCTTTCTTTCCTGGCAGTCTTAGAAACTTGAATGGCAGTCAGTTTCCTGGAAGTTCGCGGCAATCTGTGGTGGTGAATTCCTAATGGCGGTGGTTTTCCTGGCAGCTTTCCTTTAGTGGCGGGTCTTGAACAGTTTTCCTAGTGGTTTTCGGTATGTGGTGGCAAGAGTAATTCTTTAACTCAAACTTCCGAGCGATCGTTACTCCAGGTCATTATCTTGTCCTCTGAATTATTCGGTCTCTTGGAGTCTTTTTCCAAAGTTTCTCAAAAACTTAAGTTGTTTGCGAACTACTTTTCTGCAAAACCAATTGACTGAGGGTTTATTCACTCTAAGAATATGGGTTATTTATACAAGTTTGCTAACTATGGGCGTGGCTAAGGTATACTACGTTGTGGTGAACATTTGTTATGCTATTGGCTCATATGATTTTCACAGCTGACAGATACTAAATATGGATGCGACAAATGTTCGTGCTGAATGCGAGTGCATTATTGGCTTGCCAGCGGTGAAGAGTGATTACACTGGAATATGGATATGGTAATGCTGAATGCGGATGCGCCATTGGCTTGCTGGCAGCGAGGAGGGTCATATCAGGAGTTATGTCATGAGGGTTAGGGTCTTGTGCCGCTGACAAGAAATGTTTATGGGCAGCTATCTGTTATGGGGGGGGTTAAACTATAACACACTTGTGGGGTATTTGTAAGCAACAAGAGGGTGCAGATCTGTACTTTAAAGGATATGGTACCCTTCGTCAGTGGCAAACAAATCATCTTGCTGGGTTGTGACTTTGTCATTCCGCTCTTCAAAAGGGGGAAGTGCTGACCAAGAGGTGAGGGGGTAGAATAGTGGCCAATCATCTTCAACAATATTCTCCAATCCTTGAACAGCTTGAATGCGGACAGAGGATTGGTAGACTCTCTGCTGCTCTTCTTCTTCTTCTTCAGAGGACTTCTCTGTTTCGGTGTCAGATGGGGCTGCTTTGGGAGTGGGGTCTTGGGGTTCTTCAACCTCCTCCTCTTCAGAGGTAGGGACTTCTTGAGCTTCTTCTTGATTCGGCTCCCAAATGATGTGGTGTGAATTGAGGTTAACAGGGTGGTGGGTAGCAGGTGTGGCTCCAGCAGATACTTCCATAGTAATGGGTGGTCCTTCGAATATCTCCATGAGACTCATGAGGTGATCTTGGTAGTTGTCTTGGAGGGGGGTAGTATGGAAACCTGGCAAAGTGGGTTTGGTTTGTTGGCTTCCCACTACAATGCAGTTGCTCCCAATGTAATCAGCTACTTCAGATTCCACCCAGTTGACTTCTTCAGTGGTGAGGTGGACAATATTCCTAGCAGTTACTCTTTGTAAGTATGCAATGGCCCAGGGAACATGGCAAAAGATTTGGTGGATATGGAGGGCTCTCTTGATAAGCCAGCTGGTAGTTAACAATTCAGTGGCAAGGCCTTCTCAGTTATTTTCTTGGGTCTCATTGCGGAGGCGGTGGCCAATCTTGTAGTCATGCCAGGGAGTCATCCAGTCAGTTATGTCCTTGAGCTACTGGGTCATGATATACCAGTAGTTGATAAAGTATCTAAGGTCTTCAGTATAGAAGTTCAGATAGTCTGAGGTATTCGGATGCCAGATAGCCTGCTTGATGGCATTGAGGACAATGGTCTTGAAACTTAGCAAAGGGGTAGAGTAGTGAGAAGTCTGGTTGGAATGGTGGGTGGGAGGCATTGTGTGTAAAGTACTTGTTCTTTGGTGGCAGTTCTTAAGGCTGAGGCTGGGTCCTTTAAATAACATGGTCTCTATTTCGGCTCAGATTATCTTGTCTCCTTTTGGTGCAATCACTTGACGGTTTAGGCTGGTTATAGGTTATCATGCCATAATGTCATCTGATCCTAGCAGTCACAGAGTACTCCGAATTCTGACATGGTTGATTGTAGACATCACAATATATATCAATAAGTTATTGGAATTTTCAATGAAAATTCCAATAAAAATTCCAAATATAAATTCTAATATAGTTATAA
>RQIL01003754.1:0-13067 GCA_003951145.1 Jimgerdemannia lactiflua
AGAATTTCAGATATTAGTCCTTATCACCCATTGACTGGTTGGGGGTTTTTATTTTGTCTTGGGCTTCCACTTAGAATTCATTTGGCTAGTTCTTATTCAGTTCTAATACTGCTAGATTCTATTATAGAGGTGTACTCTCATATAAATGATAATTCAGCTCTAATGAGTAGGTGAGTCTGCTCTATGTATTATTAGAACAGAGGTATGCAATACAACCCTTATATAGCTAGTGTAGTGGGACTGCTGGATAATTTTATAGTCTAGGACAATAGAGGGTTAGCACTCCAGAGAAGAGTAGAGAAGGGTTTCAGCCTATTGTGGTGTACGATTTGTATAACCATAAGCTTCAAATATGGCTCAATTTGCCACTAGATGAAGCACACAATATGTATGTCAAGATGAAAAAGGGTGGATATGGGTCGGTGGTCACATGACAGATCATGCAATATGTCATTAAAGTTGGAGGTTGATGATGGTTGTTTGGGTCAATGGCTCGGTTGTTTAGAGGATAATAGATGGACTTTTCTAGTGACAATTACTTGGGTCTTGTAGGCGAAATATGCAGGTCAATTATTGGGCATGAGGGTCAATAACTCTTGGCAGTTTGTGGCACAGCAGGTAAAGAAAATGGAGGTCGATGGATCACTTGTCCATCTGACTTGTTTAACTTGAGGTCAGGTGAATGGTGGGTAATGGTCTAGTATCTTACATGGTGGGTATCCTTGGGTTCCTTGGCTGGATTTCAGGGGGGGTCTTAACACTTGAACATATGGGTCTTGAATCTTGGATGTCAAATGTGCAGTTCTTGTACTGAATGCAGGATCTGAATGGGTGGTTGGTCTGAATGTATGGTTAATGGGATCTCGGTGACAGTTTTCTGGCAATGTTCTTGAATTAAGTGGGGTGGTTTCCTTGAGTCTTTCCCAAAGTTCTTACACTCGACTTTCTGTCTTTCTGAATTTAAGTTGGCAGTTAAACCAATGGACTCGGTGTCTTGAATCTTAAGTATCCAAGTGGCAATTTCCTTGGTGGCTTTCCTTAGTGGTGGCAATTAACTGACTGACTTGACGTTCACAGCAGTCCGTGGCAGCGAATTCCTTAGGGGCAGTTCTTGAACAAGAGTTATCCTTGGCTCTTGGAGTCTTTTCCCAAAGTTCACACTTTAACTTAAGTTGATATTGCAAATCATTTGACTAAGGTTTATTTACTTGTTCTTCAGGGGTATTTTATATATTGTTGTTGCTATCTGGCTAACTATAGTACAGCTGCTACGTTACATGGCTAAATATGCTATTGACTTGCAGGCTGTGAGGTTTAGCACTTTACGTTATTAGTGGCATCAGGTTGTTATTCTGAATACAGGTGTGAGGAATGGTGCGGACATGTGCTTGAGCATTACTGAAAATAGACGTATCAGTGGGTATCACTAAAAACAGTCATGTGCTTGAGCATCACTGAAAATGGACATGTTGGTGAGCATTGCTAAAAATGGTCATGCTGACAACAAAATGTTTTGGGTGGCTATCTGCATGGGGTTAAACTATAACATGCTTGTGTGGGGGTATTTGTAAGCAATAAGAAGATGCTGATCTGTACTTTAAAGGGTAGAGTACTCTTCATCAGTGGCAAAAAAATCATCTTGTGTGACTTCATCATTCTATTCCTCAAAAGGGAAGAGCACCGGCCAAGAGGTGAGGGGGTAGAATAGTGGCCAATCATCTTCAATGACATTCTCCAATCCTTGAACAGCTTGGATGTGGACAGAGGACTGATAGACTCTCTGTTGCTCTTCTTCTTCTTCTGAGGACTCATCAGCTTCAGTGTCAGAGGGGGTTGCTTCGGGAGTGGGGTCTTGGAGTTCTTGAACCTCCTCTTCAAAGACAGGGACTTCTTGAGCTTCCTCTTGATTCAGCTCCCAAATGATATAGTGAGAATTAAGGCTGACAGAATGGTGGTTAGTTTGGGTAGCTCCAGCAGGTACTTCAACAGTAATGGGTGGTTCTTCGAATATCTCCATAAGGCTCATGAGGTAACCTTGATAATTGTCTTGGAGGGGTGTAGTGTGGAAACCTAGTAGAATGGGTTCAGTTTGTTGGCTTCCCATGGCAATGCAGTTGCTACCAATATGGTTGGCTACTTCAGCTTCTATCCAATTGGCTTCCTCAGCTGATAGGTAGGCAAGGTTTCCTATAGTTACTCCATGCAAGTGTGCTATAGCTCAGGGGATATCATGGAATATCTGGTGAATACAGAGAGCCCTCTTGATCAGGTGGCTGGTGGTCAATAATTCGGTAATGAGGTCTTCTTGGTCTTCTTTTTGTGTTTCATTGCAAAGGCGTTGTCCGATTTCATAGTCATGCCAGAGGGTCATCCATTCGGCGATATCTTTGAGCTGATGGGTCATTATGTACTGGTAGTTGATGAAATGCCCAAGACCCTTGGTGTAGAAGTTCAGATGTTCAGTGGTATTGGGGCACCAAATGGCCTTCTTGATAGCTTTGAAGACCAGAGTCTTTAGGCTAGGCAAAGGAGTAGAGCAGTGGGAGGTCTGGTTGGAGTGGTGAGTAGGAGGCATTGTGGGGGAGGGGTTCTTCGTTTTTTGGTACTAATTCCGAGGCTAAGGGTGGGTCTTCTTTAAATAGCATATCCTTTTGTTTTGGCTCAGACAATCCTTGCTCCTTTTGGGATGATCACTTGACGTATTAGGTTGTTCGCTTGATTATCACACTATATGCCATCTGATTTTAGCATCCACCCATACTTCATATTGTCGATCATATACATCACATCTGCCCCTTGCAAAATTAGAGCCATCCTTGGCAGTGAGGGTTACACAGGGTCGTGGGTTCTTGAATTTCTCTGGAATGAGGTTGTCAGTGCATTGGTGGGGACTGGTCATCCTCATATAGGGCAGAGGGCCTATTACTGGACTAACCATCCGGGAGGGGTTCGAACTCATCTAGTAGCTTCATTTTGGTGTTCTTCAGTCCACTAGATGTCCTGCTGGTTCTGGGTTCCCAAGGTAAACTTCCAATGCTTAAGACACTGGTTATTACCATATGTTGTCAACAATTCAAGAAAGTCAATACAGGGATTGGTCAATGCATTTTGTCTCCACCGGGTAGTAGAGTCTGATGCAGTTGTGGTGTATCGTGGTCTCAAGTAAAACTCCATCCATGGTCTTGAGTTAGTAGGTGTGGTTTGTGAAGGCTTGGTGAATGAGATAAGGTCCTTCCCATTTCAGTTCAAGCTTGGCACTCCAGTTTCCTTCTATGATGGCTCAGTATACCAAAACTTGCTTTCCGATGAGCAGGGGGTCCAAATTGGCCTTGCAGTCCTAGTACTTCTTTTGTTGTTCCTGGGCTTGTGCAATGAATTCTCGTACTTGTTGGCATACTTCATATAACCAAGTGATTTCTCCTGTGACTTGTTTCGTCAGATTCAGCTGGATTGGTTCCTCAGGATTTTGAGCTTCTCAGCCATACACCAGATAGAAAGGGGTCTGCTGAGTGGCAGTGGCCTTGGAGGTATGGATGCTGAATAAGATTGCTGGCAAGTAGATGTCCCAGTTTAGTTGATCTCTGGTCCTGCTGAAACCTCACTTGATGGCCTGGTTCATCCACTCTATGAGTCCATTCGCCTGTGGATGGTAAGCCATTGTCAGTCATAGCTTGATCTCGAAGTTTCTTCTAAAGGTCTTCATAGCTTTGTTGATAAACTTACGGCCTTAGTCTGTAATGATTTCCTTGGGGACACCATGGTGGCTGAAGACTTCATTGTACAGGATTCCGATAATTGTCTGTGCATTGGCAGTTTCGATGGCAAAGACTTTTGGTCATTTCGTCAAGTTGACTTCAATAGTGAGAATGTAGCGTCTTCCTCAGCTGGTTACTGATAGGGGCCCAATAATGTCTATTCCCAGTCTTTGAAATGCTCTGGCTGGAACTGTGATTGGCATTAGCAGTGCTCTGTCAGTAGGTTTCTGTCAATATTTTTGGCAGGTATCGCATTGTTGAATATGTGTTGAAATTTGATTCCTCATCTTGGCCCACCAGCATCATTTCGCAATCCTTGCAATAGTGGCTCCAATTCCCCGGTGTGCATTCTGGTCATGATTTGTTGTCAGGATTCTTGATATTTCGTCTTCTCTTGGAACTGGGATGTATCAGTCTCCTTCAACTCTCCAAAGTTCACCGTCACCTTCTTGAAATTTCTTGTGGTTCCTTTGAATGAACAGCTTGTGGGCAGGCTGGATTCCTTTCTTGAAGCTCCTATGGTACAGGCTCTAGGTGAGGGCGAGGTACAATTCTTGGTTCATTTGAGCAAGCAGGAAGCAGCCTTCTATCATAGGGGCTTCTTTCCTTTTTGTTGAGTTCAGTGGGTTCTTGACAGGGTGTCAACATTGAAGTTCTTGATACCTTTCTTATAGACAATAAGGAACTGGTACTCCTGTAGGGATAAGATCCATCTTGCAAATATGCCTGAGGGCTCTGGCTTCTTGTACAACTATTGTAGGGCTTGATGGTCTGTGATGAGAGCAAATCTCTTTCCCAAGAGATAGTGGCAGAAATGGTCTACTGCCCATACTACTGCTAGGTATTCTAACTTGGTGGCTCCATAGTTCGCCTGTGATTCATTTGTGGCCTTCCTAGCATATTCAATAACATGCTCTCTCTTATAGTTATCTTGCTGTGACAGAATCGATCCAAGTCCTAGGGCTGAGGCATTGGTTGCCAGGATGAAGAGCTTGTTGAAATCTGGTCACACCAGAACAGGGGCTTCAGTGAGGGCCTTCTTAAGTAGGTCAAATGACTTTTAATGGTCTTCCTTCCAGTAGAATGGTTGGTCCTTCTTGGAGATGTCTTGGAGAGGTGCTGCCTTGTCTGAAAATCTTGGGATAAATTCCCAATAGTAGGATTCTAACATGAGGAAAGATAGGGTCTCCTTTGCTGAGGTGGGGGTACCTTATGGGGGTCAGTGTGTGTGCCTTGAGCTGAGACAACATATTCCAAATATTCAACTTGGTGTTTTCCAAAGAAGCACTTCTTGGCATTGAGTCTGAGTCCAGAGCTTTGGATGGTGTTGAATACTTTGCGGAGGTCTTGCAAATGTTGCTCAAATGACTTGGAATAGATGATTACATCATCTATATAGACTAGCACATTTCTTTCAATTGGGTCCCAGTAGACATGGTTCATCATTCTTTGGAATGAGGTGGGTGAATTGCAGAGTCCAAAGAGCATTCAAAGATATTCATACTGTCCTCATCTTGTGATAAAGGCCATCTTGCAGATGTCTCCCTTGGTGATGGGGATTACTTGAAAACCTTGGAACTGGTCAGTGGTGGTTATGTACTTGGCTTTTCCAAGAGCATTGAGGAGGTCATCGATTCTTGGCAATGGGTAGGCATCTTCTGTAGTGACTTTATTGAGTTTTCTAAAGTCCATGACTAGTCTCCATCCTCCTTTCTTTGGTACAATGATTGCTGGGAAGCCCAGGGGCTTGATGAGGGTCTGATAACTCCATTTCGTAGCATTTCATCTATGTGTTATTGTTTGAATTTGATCAGGTGGTATGGTGTTCGGTAGGGGTGTTGTCAGATTAATTTTGCATCTCCAGTATGTATAGAGTGCTCGCTGTATTGATATGGTGGGAAGTTATTGTATGTGGTGGTAAATATATCCTTGTATTCTTCTATCAACTCAAGTATCTGCTGTTGCTGGTCCTTAGTTAGAGTTGCTTCGATATCAATGGCTTTGATTGCTGAACTTGCCGAGTCTTCCTCCCTGGTACTGTCAGTCTCACTGGAGAGGGCTTGCCATTTCCCAAAAACTTGTAGACTTCTTCTTTGTAGGGGTCTATCAGTGGTTCAAAATATCCCAGTGTTGTTCCTTTAGAGATAGTGATCACCTCAAAGCCCAGGTTTCTGATAGGGATGTGAATTTGTGACATCTGGTTATGGATTCATTCTTCAGCCAAGAGTAGGTGATACTTTTCTTTGAGCTCCATTGATGGTTCAAATATCAAGTTGTCGGCTTCCACAGAGAGGTGTATGTCAAGGCCTCATTGCTGATAAGGCTGCAGGATAATGTCTTCTCTTGCTCAAATAGGGTGGCAGATGTGGGGTCTTATTTGTCTGAATTGAGCCACTCTGCTACATAGACCTTGACAGGTAGTGCCTGATGGTCCCTGTTAGTACTTCCAAAGCCTCCTTGTCCTCTGTTAGTGTTGTCCAGCTGCTTTACCTCTTGAATGGTGGGCTGTAAAGTCTTGATGAAGAGGATTTGGCAGATGGCCTTCAAGGGGTTGAAGTATCGGTGATGCCTTCCATGGTTGCGAATAATGATCTTCAGGGGACCTTGGTAGTCCTGATCAATGACTCTTCCTTCAAAAGTGATTCCTTTGGCTGCTAATGATAATCTTGATGCTAGTTGATCATTGAGTTCCAGCAGTATGGTGAGTGCAATTTGAAGGTCAAAGGTTTTGGTACTCCTGGGTCAGATCATTGACTGGTAGGGGAGACATAGGTCATATCCAACTGATCCTTCTGTTTGTGCAAGAGTGGGCTGTGCCTAGGGTGAAAGAAACTTGACTTGGACAACTGGCTGCATCTTGAGAAATGGCTCTCCAGCAGCCACAATCATAAATGAGAGCTCCATTCATTCCAGCTTGAAGAATGCCCAATGTGCTCCTGTCTTCGGGTTTCTTGTATAATCGAACCCAGTCTTTTCAAGGGGGTCCAGAGCTTCCATGAGGGTGAAGGCAAGATTGACTCCTTCTTTACCTTGGTGTGGGTGACAATACCAGCAGATGATGGCGAGGACTTCCAAAGATAGGTCCCAAATAGTGGTCTTGTCCTTGGCCTTGCATTCTCCTTTGTGGTTGATCTCCTTACATTTCCAGCAGGCCCAACGAATTCTTGATTCTTGCAGGGTGGGGTCCTTTCTCTTGACTCAGCTTCTGTGGACATCGTCGCTGAGGTGGATGCTTGGATGTTCATACCAGTAAAAGGTGAAGGTCTTCCCACAATCGCAGTGCCTTTTCTTGACAAATCCTTTGTTTCTCTCCTTGACTTCCTTGCTAGTAGGGTATCTTTTCCAATACTTATCGTAGGTGGGCAGGGTGACTTGAAGAGCTCGGGTGATGGTGTAGGAACTGTTGCTGTCCCTTTCGATGGTGAAAGTCTCCACAGGTTGGTGAGAGAGGACCTTTTGCTATTCTTGGTAAGTCTTCTTGAAGGACTTCGGGGTCGGAGGCTGGGCCCAGCTGTGGGTTGGTGCTTGTTTCAATTTATCTTTATCAATGATTGTTGGCATTGGTACCTTCTTGAGATCCAGGACTCAGCAGGTGTTGCAATCATCTCTTGGTGAATAGAAGCAGTTGAAGTCCTCACACATGCCTAGGCAGAAGGCTCATGCAATTCAATTTGCTATCAGTGGAGGTGGCAGTTGCATGGATGGTCCTGCGAAATCAAGGGCTGCTCTTTCATTGTTGGCTCTGTTGATACTTGCTGCTAGACCTTTGATGTCAATAACTCCAACAAAGGGTTCTTCTGGCTCACTGCCTTGGTCTCCAGGGGCATTGAAATCACTTCCAAGCTCTTGCAGGAAATTTTCTTCACTCTTATCTTCATCCTTGATAGTGGTGGATGTGTTGCCATATCCTTGCCATTCAATCTCGGGGGCCTGGCTTACTTTCCTTGATGATGCTTTTGACTCAATGAGTACCTTGTGCTTCTGTCTATAGATGGTGAAGACTAGGAGTTGCTTTCTGATGTCCACATTGGCTCCAACTTGGTGCATCCAGTCTGTTCCCAAGATCAGGTCATAGGAGGTTGCGGGGGTTATGATGGCTTGAGGTACATTGAGACAGGCTTTCCCTACTTGAATGGGGATATTGCGTACAAGTCCAAGGGGGGTAGATGCTGATCTGTCTACCATGATGACTCTTGCTTTGGTTCCTTCATCAATTCCCCAACCAATTCTCTCAAGTATCCTTTGAGTGATGATGCAAACTGCTTCTCTAGTATCAATAAGAATTCGGGCATTTTCTCCATGAACCTTTCCACTTGCAAGTCTCGTGGATTGATGTTCTTGTCACTGATTTTCATGCACTATGTGGATGGTACTGGGTTCTTGTGTGTGCAGTCTTTGGACAGGAAGTCTCTTGGTATCTTTCTTGGCTTCCTTCAGGAATTTTTGCCTAACTTCTGGAGCATTCTTGAAGACTTGCTTGATGGTGAGGCCTGCATTTTGTTGATGGATCTGATTCCAAAGAGAGGCTGCTGCATGAGGTTTGCTGCTTCTTCGATGTCTGGATCCTTGGGGGCAATGTCTCTCATTCCTGGTAGGCATCTCATCCACTGAGGACTCCATGCTCATCTGTTCATCTTCTTCAAGGTCTGGCAGAGAGGTAGTCCTTGATGCTCTTGATGGTCCAGCTTTAGGCTCAGGGGTGTCTCTTCTGACTCGCTTGTCATTTTCCTGGGGCATGTCTGAGGAGGAATGGCCATGCCTTGGGTGCTTCCTATAGATACTGTTACTGGCAATGGAGGTGGGGTTCTTGGTGGTCTTCCTCATCCTCTGGTCTGAGCTGGGGTGGTATCCCAAGTCACCTTGGATGGAAAGGCTTCATAATATAGATAGGTGTCATCTTGACCATAGAGCCAGGCTGCTTCTTCTTCCATTTCTTGCATTTCTTCATCCATCTGAATGAGGTTGACATTTCTGTCATTGGACTGGGTAGCTTGCTTCCTTGGGCAGTACCTCTGGATGTGGCCTTGATTTCTACAGTAGAAACAGATAGGAGCATGAGGGCTAGTTGCAACTGATCCTACAGTAGTGGCTGGTGGCACCTGAGAAGAACTCCTATTGTCTTGTTGTCAGTAGACTGGCCTGTTATCTTGATGATAATCTTGTTGTCTTTCTCCTTGGTTCTTCAGCTGTGCCACTGTGATGGCTAGGTCCTTCATTTGTTTTGTGAGCATGGTCATCGGATCTTTCTGGACTCTTGGCAGCTGCTGCTATTGCTGTGGCTGTGGCTGTGGCCATTGAATGAACTGGGCTGTAGTCGAAGTTGGGTGTCTGTTCTTGTAGTTGGTCAACCGAGCCCTGAGGAATGCATTCTCCTGCTCTGCTATAGTGGTTTCTCAAACCCTCGGAGGTTCAGCTCTAGCTGGCTCATGGTGTTCTTGCTGAGTTGGTCTGTAGTCTACTTCCCAACATCCTTACACTCCAGCAACTTGCTGCTTGTCACTTCGATAACCCATTGTTATTACTTGCCTTCTAAGTTCTGGATATAAACTAATGAGGAAGGTAGTGGACACCAGAGCCAGTTGGACTGCAGGCTGGAGGTTTGCCTTGATCATCTGGGCTTGAATTCGGTTGTAGAAACTCTTTGGGGTTTCATTGGGTGCCTGGGTCATATAGGTCAAGGCCTCCTGTGCTTCTCATTGTCGCTCGAGACTGTTGAACTGTGTGCGGAGCCAGTTCTTGTGAATAGTGCATCTTTGAGGGTAGTCTGCATTCTGAAGGTGATCATTACATTCTTATCTATAAATATCTCCTCCAATGACCTTGGCTTGGTTGTATCACTGTAGGGCCAGGCCTCTCAAGAGTGACTCAACGATTCTGAGTTGTCTTTGGGCATCCCATTGCTTGGTGGCTGCTTGCACTTCGATTCCTTCAATGAACTCCTCAATATCTTCACTGTCTGCTCCATGGAACTTCTGAAGATAACTCATGTCTGGCTCATCTTCACTATCCTGGTAGTCTGAGTCTGGTTCAGGAGTAGTATTCCTTGAAGGTCCTTGTGAAGAAGGAGGTGTTGAAGGTATTTGATATATAGGGAGTGCTGGTAGGGGACAATATCTTGGTGGTGTAGGAGATCTGGTCTTTTGATGATAGAAGTGGGGGGTAAGAGACCAGGGTACTGAAGCTCAGATAACAGGTAGTGCAAGTGGACTGATGTAACTGATAATGGATTTGTCTGCCCCTTGTGACTGTGAAGTAGTGGGGTCTGGTTTGTCTTACTGGAAGTCTGGGTTGCTATTGTTATAACAATATAGGTTGAACTCATCTTCTAAGTTGTATGGATGGCAATCCTCTTCTCCTTTGGATGTTTCGAAGTAGACTCGGTCTAAGAGAGTGGCTCGATTGATGGCTGTGGTAATGTAGTCACTCCAGTCAGAGTTCTTCCTATAGATTCGGGTCTGATACTCTTCAGGAAGGTCTTCTTCTAGGTCTTGGATCAGGAGGGGTTCTGGTTCTCCTCTGAATCATCTTCTTTCCTTTGAGTTCAAGCTGTAATCTGGGTCACTTCTGCCCTCTGATTCAGTTCTCTGGCTACTACTTCTGAAAAGGGATCTGGCTGCTGTCCCAACAATGGTGTGGGCCTTTTTTTCTGCTGAAGAGGGCTGCCTCTGAACTTGTTGCTGGCTGCTAGGTTCTCCCAAAGTTTTCAATGTAGATGACTGCTGGGTTCTTGGGCCAAAAGGTCAAGTCTTTAGATAACTATTCCCAGTTGAGCCCCCAAAATGTGGTGTGCGATTTGTATAACTATAAGCTTCAAGTACGGCTCAATGTGCCACTTGATGAAGCATACAATATGTATGTAGAGATGAATAAGGGTGGATATGGGTCAGTGGTCACATGAGAGATCATTTGATATGTCATCAAAGTTGGAGGTTAATGACAGTTGTTCAAGTCAATGGCTCAGTTATTTAGTGGATAATAGATAGACTTTCCTAGCAATGATTACTTGGGTCTCATAGGCGAAATATACAGGTCAATTATTGAGCATGATAGTCAATAACTCTTGGCGGTTCGTGGCATAGTGGGTAAAGAAAATGGAGGTTGATGGATTGCTTATCCATCTGACTTATTTAACATGATGTCAGGTTAATGGTAGGTGATAATCTAGTATCTTACATGGTGGGTATCCATGGGTTCCTTGGCTGGGTTTCAGAGGGGGTCTTAATACCTGAACATATGGGCTTTGAATCTCAGATGTCGAATGTGTGGGTCTTGGACTGAATGCAGGATCCGAATGGGTGGTCAGTCCGAATGTGTGGTTAACAGGATCTCAGTAATGGTTTCCTGGCAATTTCCTTAAATTAAGCAGGGCAGTTTCCATGAGTCTTTCCCAAAGTTCTTATACTTTACTTTCTGTCTTTCAGAACTTAAGTTTGACAGTTAAACCAATGGACTCAGTGTCTTGAATCTTGAGTATCTGGGTGGCAATTTCCTTGGTAGCTTTCCTTAGTGGCAGCAATTAACTGACTGACTTGAAGTTCATGGCAGTCTGTGGTGGTAAATTTCTTAGTGGCGGTTCTTGAACAAGAGTTATCCTTGGCTCTTGGAGTCTTTTCCCAAAGTTCACACTTGAACTTAAGTTGATATTGCAAATCAATTGACTGAGGTTTAGTCACTCATTCTTTGGGGGTATTTTATACATTGTTGTTGCTATCTGGTTAATTATATTGTGGCTACTACATTATGTGGCTAAGTATGCTGTTGGCTTGCAGGCTGCGAGGTGTAGTGCTATATGTTATCAGTCACGTCAGTTGGTTATTCTGAATACAGGTCTGAAGGATGGTGTGGACTTGTGCTTGAGTATTGCTGAAAATGGACATGTCAGTGAGCATCGCTGAAAATGGTCATGTGCTTGAGCATCACTGAAAATGGACATGTCAGTGAGCATTGCAAAAAATAGTTGTGCTGACAACAAAATGTTTTAGGTGGCTATCTGTATGGGGTTAAACTATAACATGCTTGTGTGGGGGTATTTGTAAGCAATAAGAAGATGCTGATCTGTACTTTCAAGGGTATAGTACCCTTCATCAGTGGCAAACAAATCATCTTGTGTGACTTTATCAGCACCGGCCAAGAGGTGAGGGGGTAGAATAGTGGCCAATCATCTTCAATGACATTCTCCAATCCTTGAAAAGCTTGGATATGGACAGAGGACTGATAGACTCTCTGTTGCTCTTCTTATTCTTCTGAGGACTCACCAGCTTCAGTGTCAGAGGGGGTTACTTCGGGAGTGGGGTCTTGGAGTTCTTGAACCTCCTCTTCAAAGACAGGGACTTCTTGAGCTTTCTCTTGATTTGGCTCCCAAATGATATGGTGTGAATTAAGGCTGACAGGATGGTGGGTAGTTTGGATAGCTCCAGCAGGTACTTCAATAGTAATGGGTGGTCCTTTGAATATCTCCATAAGGCTTATGAGGTGATCTTGATGATTGTCTTGGAGGGATATAGTGTGGAAACCTGGCAGGGTGGGTTCATTTTGTTATCTTCCCATGGCAATGCAGTTGCTACCAATATGGTTAGCTACTTCAGCTTCTATCCAATTGGCTTCCTCAGCTGATAGACAGGCAAGATATCCCATAGTTACTCCTTGCAAGTGTGCTATAGCCCAGGGGATGTGGCAGAATATCTGGTGGACATGGGGCGCCCTCTTGATCAGGTGGCTGGTGGTCAATAATTTGGTAATAAGGTCTTCCTGGTCTTCTTCTTGGATTTTATTACAAAGTTGGTGTCCGATTTCATAGTCATGCCAGAGGGTTATTCATTTGGTAGTATCTTTGAGCTGTTGGGTCATTATGTACCAGTAGTTGATGAAATGCCCAAGATCCTTGGTGTAGAAGTTCAGATGTTCAGTGGTATTGGGGCGCCAAATGGCCTTCTTCATAGCTTCAAAGACCAGAGTCTTTAGGCTAGGCAAAGGAGTAGAGTGGCAGGAGGTCTGGTTTGAGTGGCAAGTAGGAGATATTGTGGGGGAGGGATTCTTCATTCTTTGGTGCTGATTCCAAGACTGAGGCTGGGTCTTCTTTAAATAGCATATCCTTTTGTTTCAGCTCAGACTATCCTTACTCCTTTTGAGATGGCTACTTGATATATTAGGTTGTTCACTTGATTGTCATGCCATATGCCATCTGATTTTAGCAGTCACCTGGACTTCGTATTATCATTCATATACATCATACTATATTCTAGGTTCTCTTCCAATAAAAATCTATAGGGACTTGATCTTGTTAATAAAATAATAAAAAATAATTAAAAAATA
>RQIL01003765.1:0-13066 GCA_003951145.1 Jimgerdemannia lactiflua
AGTCCCACTGTTATCAGCAGTCACACCACTCCCCCCAGCCCCTCCCTTTACCCCTATTCCTGGCCCAGCTCCTCCACTCCCACTCAGCTTCCCCTTCGGTCCTCCAATCTTCTGCCATCCATTGCCATCTCCTTCTGCTCCACTCTTCACTGCCGCTGCGAAGCTCACCGGTCCCTTGCCACTCCCCTCTCCTTCCTCTCCTCACCTGCCAACAGCTTCCCTTCCACCAGTCACCTTCCCAAAAGATCCCATCCCAAGCCCATACCCTTCCTTCCCTTGCTGCCACCTGAACGCCACACCAGTGTCGGACCCAGTACACCAACCAGGAGGTTGAGTTGCTGCCTTGTTGATAGTTGTTTTCTTCAATAAACCACTTGAAGTTTGTGCAAAAGATTTGTATAACATGAGTGGTGTTGGTACCTAAGTCTCCTGCTACCGCTACATTTAACTATCTCCAATAGGTCTCCAGACGACCCCCTGGGAGCATATCTCACTTCCCACACCTTTTGCATCAGTGGGACCCACCCTCCCCCTCACAGTACTGCTGCTCTTTGGAGCCACCATGCTCGCAGACAGTAGAACTTCTTGGGAAAATCCACCAGTCCAAGGCCACCTTGCTCCACTGGTTGGGCAAGAGTCTCCCAGCTTATCTGACTTTGCCTCCCAGCCCAAATCCAGTCCCTCGCTAGCTTAAGTAGCCACTTGACCACCCAAGCTGGAAAGTCCAGATAATAGGCCAGGTACCATAGCTTTGGCATCCAGTAGACATTCAGAATCATCACTCTCCCTGCCAGGGAGATATGGTGCCCTCCCCAACCCTTTAGCACATCCCCCCAAGCTTGCACCTTCCCCTCCCACCAGGCTTTCGGCAGCACTGACCCATACACCGAGAGGAAGATGCCTAAGTATCTGACTGCCTCTCCTGCTGGCTCTACTGTTCCAATAATATCGCCGCCAACTATGCCATTCCCAAGTACCATTGTCTTGCACTTGTGCCAGTTCAGCTTCTGGCCTGAGCACCTCTCATACCAACCCACTGTCTCTTTGAGCTCCTCTACATCCTGCACAGAGCCCAATCCGACCACCATGTCATCTGCAAATGCCCCCACTTTCCAAGTCACTCCTAATACTGACAGCCCTCCAATCTGCCTCCTAATCCTGTCCAGAAGTGGTTCCAAAGACAGAGCATAAGGATAGGGGACAGGGGATCCCCTTGCAGCACTCCTCTCCCCAATGAGAATGGCACTCCTCGATGGCCATTCACCATTATGGCTGCCATGCTCCCCTCCAGCATCTGAATAATTGCTCTCCCTAATCTCCTTGGGATTCCAATCCTCTCCAAGACCTTTGCCAACCACACCCGGCACACCCTGTCATATGCTTTCTCTTGATCCAAGAAGACCAACCTTCCATCCACCCCAGCAGCTCTTGCCCCCTCAATGATACCATGCACCCATGCTGTGCCATCTCTGATTATCTCCCACCAATAAAGCCCCTCTGTTCCTCCCCAAGGACTTGCTGTGCAACCGCCTGTAGAAGCACCACCAGTATCTTCGTTATCAACTTCCTGTCCATATCCAGGAGCATAATGGGATACCAGTTCTTCCAATCCTCTCTCAGCCCCTTATCCTTATAGAGGAGAGCCACCAACCCCAGCTCCTGGCCCCCTAACCAATGTCTGGAATCCATTACTGCTTCACACATCTCCTTCATCTCCCCAAGTACCCCGTCAATGCCCACCATTCTCTTCCAAAAGTCCCATGGCAGCCCATCCTCCCCTGGCGCCATCCCATTCTTTGTATCTGACAACACTTTCAGAATTTCGTCCTCCTGAATAGGGTGTGTCAGATCTCCTAGCCCTTTGGCTGCTGGTGGCGTCCAGTCCTCCAAGAACCCTTCTATAGTCTGTCCATCCTCTCCTCCCTCCTCCTCACTCCACAGGGTGCCCCATCTCTTCTGAAGCGATCACAGAATACCATGCACCCCTGACACCATTTCGCCATCCTCTCCTATGATTTCTTCCCACCTCTGCCTCACCCTGCATGCTCTCAGAAGCCTTGTGAGATACTTTGTGGACCGCTCTCCTTCCTCCAGCCCCTGCCACCTCAATCTCACTATCATCCCTTGCACCTGCCTTTCCTCTTCCTCCCTCAACACCGCCTTCAGCTCTTCAATTTCCATCCTCACCCTTGCCATTCTCCACTCTTCCTCCTCCTCATCACCCTCCTGTCTATCAGCAGATGCCAGCAGGAGCCCTTCCAATCGTCACAAGACTTCCCTCATCTGCTACCTCCGAAGTCTCCCCTTCGCTCTTCCCACCTCCCCCCAGAACACTTGTGCAGTGGCCTTCAGCTTCAGCCACCGATCCCCTACCACTACACCCACCTTCCTCCAATTCATTATATTATCTGTCACCTCTACCTCCCATTGTTCCCACATCTCCTTGTCTTTCAACAATGCACAATTAAGTCGCCAATGTCCAGGCCCATCTCCACTTCTCCCAAATGTCCCCTTCCCCACCACCCCCCAGTGGTCCAACCAGGGGCACCACATGACCTCCAATTCCTTCAGACATCCATTTTCCAGCACTCAGCCGGGAGGATCCAATCAATTCGTATTCCAAGTCCATGTACCCAGTGGGTAAAGACTGCCTGATTCCCCCACTTCTGGCACCCTGCATCTCCCAGAGCACCCAATCTTTCCAACTCCTCCCATTGATCCAGCCCCCCACTTCTACCCATCCCATCTAGTCCACCATCCAAGCTGTCCACTGTAGCATCTCTAACCATATTGAAGTCCCCACCCAGAATGTCAATTCCAGCCTCCACCAATAATCCACTGTCAAGCAATCCTTCTATCCAAGTTATTCTCACTCCTCTTTCGGCCGGACAGTAGCAAGAGCCCACCACAACTGGCCCCCACCCTGGTCTTGCCCATATCCCCCATAGTCAGCAATCACCCCACCCGCCAATGTTTTGCAGTTCTCCTTTGTCTTTCCTTATCAGTATCCCAACCTTTCCTCTCCACTCCACTGCCCCTCCCCATTCTTTCAACCAGTTAATCTTGTCTACCTCATCCTCACATCTCACATCCTGTAGTAAAAAGGCATCCACTTCTGAATCCCTAAGCCAAGCAAAAATGTTTCGACATATTCCTGAACCCCTCAGCCCATTGACATTGTGAAAGAATATTGATTTTACTGTTCATTTTGAAATATGTGTGATGTGGACCCACCCTTGATCTCCATTTCCTGATCCATCTGAGTCAAATCCAGATCCCTCTCAGCTTCCAGCTCCAACCTCTCCTTGGCCTCCAATGCCCCCAGAATCTCCTGAGCATCCTCTGTGTCCTTCTCCTCCATCATTGAGTGGTAATCCATGCATGCCTCCTCCCACATTCCCGATCTATTCCAGGCATTCTACCCCTCAATTATCATCTGACATGCCTCCACTTTCATCTCTGCCTCTCTAGCGGGATCCACCTCATACCCTCATCCTCCAGCAACGCTGCCAAGTGCATCGTTATCAACTTTCCCACCACACCCACTCTACACGGAATGTCCAACCAGTCCTTCTCACTCAGCAGTCAGAAGTCAATATCCCCCAGGTCTCCATCCACCAAATCTATCATCAACCTGCGCAACCAGGGCCCCTCCCCCATGAGCTCTCCTCATGGGGTTATTGCTCTCTTCCTTACCATCTGAACTCTATCTATGCCTGTGCTGGCCTCTTCATCTAACTCCTCATCAGATGCATCTACCAGACTCTCTCCAGACACCCCTACCACTTGGCCCCCCCGAGCCAATACTGGAACACCAAATCGGATATTCTTCACACCCTTCATCACCATATCCTCCACCTCGTTTCCCTTACCTCCAGTGGCCCCCACCAGTCTCTCGTTCTCCTTGTTTCTGTCTGTATCATTCTCCAGTCTCCAGTCATCAAAGAAGATCTCCTCTTCGGTTTCCACCCTCTTATACTCAACTTCCTTCATCTTTCAGAACTTAAGTTTGCAGTTAAACTAATGGACTTGGTGTCTTGAATCTTTAATGGTGGTTTGGTCTTAACAGCTTCTATATCATAACAGTGGTCAGTGGCAGTCTTGAATAAGAGTTATTCTTGGCTCTTGGAGTATTTTCTCAAAGTTTCTCGAAAACTTAAGTTGATTTATCTTATGCTAAACTTTGATATCATTCAGATAAAAGCCAATTGACTGAGGTTTATTCACTCTAAGAATGCTGGGTTATTTATACAAGTTTGCTAGCTAAAAGGTGGCTAAGGTATGACTATAGGGTGTAAAAGAAATTTTCTAAGCTAGATATGGATGTGACAAATATTTACACCAGATATAGATATGAAGGGTGGTATTGCTGAATGCAGGTGTAACAGGTGCTTGCACTGGATATGAATGTACTACTGACTTGCTGACATGAGGGTTAGGGTTGCTGATGAAAAATATTGGCTGGCCAAATTTGGTACAGAGATGTTTGTCAGCTTTAAATAGTATAGTACCCCTCATTAGTAGTATGCAAATCATTTTGCTGGGTTGTGACTTTTTCATTCCACTCTTCAGAGAGAAGAAGCACTGGCCAGGAGGTAAGGGGGTAGAATTGTGGCCAATCATCTTCAATAACATTCTCCAATCCTTGAACTGCTTGGATGCAGACAGTGGACTGATAAACTCTCTATTGCTCTTCTTTTTCTTCTTCTGAGGACTCATCAGTTTCAGTGTCAGAGTAGACCACTTCAAGAGTGGAGGCTTGGAGTTCTTGGGCCTCTTCAAAGATGGGGACTTCTTGAGCTTCTTCTTGATTTGATTTCCAAACAATATGGTGCAAAGTAAGGCTGACAGAATGGTGAGTGATTAGAGTAGCTCTAATAAGTACTTCGACAGTAATAAGTGGTCCTTCGAATATTTTTATAAGGCTCATGAGGTGTCCTTGGTGGTTGTCTTGGAGGGGTATAGTGTGGAAACCTGGCAGGGTAGGTTCAGTTATTGGCTTCCTATGGCATTGGCTTCCTTGACTGTTAGGCAGGTGAGGCATCCAATGGTTACTCCTTGCAAGTGTGCTATGGCTGAGAGAATGTGGTGGAATATCTGGTAGATGTGGAGGGCTCTCTTGATCAGCTGGCTTATAGTTAACAATTCAGTAATGAGGTCTTCCCAGTCATCTTCTTGGGTTTCATTGCAAAGACAGTGTCTGATTTCATAGTCATGCCAGAGGGTCATCCATTTGGTAGTATCTTTGAGCTGTTGGATCATTATGTACCAGTAATTGATAAAGTGCCCCAGATCCTCAGTATAGAAGTTCAGATGTTCAGAGGTATTAGGGCACCAAATAGCCTTCTTGATAGCTTCAAAGACCAGGGTCTTTAGGCTAGACAAAGGGGTAGAGTGGTGGGAAGTCTGGTTAGAGCTGCAGGTGAGAGATATTGTTTGGTGAGTACTTCGTTCTTCAGTGCTAATTCCTGAGGTCAGGGCTAGGTTCTTTAAATAATGTATTCTTCTTTTCAGCTCAGATTATCATTGCTTCTTTTGGGATGGTCACTTGATGTATTAGGTTGTTTATTTGATTGTTATATCATATGTTGTCTGATCTTAGCAGTCACTGTTACTCTATATTCTGATGTTGTCAATTGTGCATATCACATCTGCCTCTTGCAAAATTAGAGCCATCCTCAGTGGTAGACATTACACAGAGATTGTGGGGTCTTGAATTTCTCCAGAAAGAGTTTGTCAGTACATTGGCGGAGACTGGCCATCCTCATATAGAGCAGAGGGCCTATTACTGAACTAAACATCTAGGAGGGATTTGAACCCAGCTAGTCACTTTATTTTGGTACACTTCAGTCCACTAGATTTTCTGCTGGTTCTGGGGTCCCAAGGTAAACTTCCAATACTTAAGGCACTGGTTATTGCTATATGACATCAACAATTTAAAGAAGTCAATACAGGGATTGGGCAATGTGTATTACCTCTACTGAGTAGTAGGGTCTGATGTGGTTGCAGTGTATCTTGGTCTTGAGAATAGCTCCATTCAGGGTCTTGAGTTGATAAGTGAGATTCATAAAGACTTGATGAATGAGATAAGGTCCTTATCATTTTGGCTCAAGCTTGGCATTCTAGTTTCCTTCTATAATGGTATGGTATATCAAGACTTACTGTCTGATAATGAAGTGTACTGGTATCTCTGAGTACATTTGTATCAATTTTTAAGTTATTGATTATATAACAATCTATTCAAAATATATGAAATATTAACAAAAGTATTATAATGTGCTGGGCTCAATATAGGCAAATTACAAGGTTGGGTGACTGTTTAGATTGGCTTGAGCCCCCAGTTACTTTGTCAAAAAGCAACAAAATGTTCAGGTATTATATAGGTCTGGTACTAGTGTTGGTGCCAATACTAGTGTTTAGTTGTATAATATTCAACAGCTGGAGACTTTCTGCATACGATTTCCTAATTTGGCAGCATTCTTGTGTATAGGCGATTTCGTGTGACACGGGTGATCTTGTGTGCAGAAAATTTGGCAGATTTCCTTAATGAGCAGGCTCTCTGGGAATCCAATCAGGTGGGTTTCCTTAAGGGTGCAGGTTCTGGATTTCAGGTGATGGGCAGTCGGGTTCCTTATTCGGGCAAGCAGACTAAATGCATCATGTTTCTCAGGTGTGGTCTTCGAACTGTGCGGTTTAGCAGATGATGAGGATTACTTGAACAATGCGGCTAAGTGGACGATGTGGCTAAGTGGGCAATGCAGATTGAACGGTGCAGACTGAACAATGTGGGCAATTGGCGGAATGTGGCGGATCGGTGGACAAAATGTAGAACGATGCAGATTGGCAGAATGTGGCAGATTGGTGGACTTGAACTGGTGGCTTATTCCTTAAGCGGCGGGTCTTTTGAAAATGGTGGCAGCTGGCAAAGTTACATCAAAGACTGGCTTCATTTGTGCAAAGATTTACTACAAAGTTACATCTGATTGACTGGCTTTTGAGCAGTGGACTTAAACTGGAAATGGCGAACTTCTCTTCAGGCTTATCTGGCAAGTGAACCAAAACTTCTTTGTATCGGAAAGTGGACCAAAGTGGAAATGAACAAGCTCACAATCTCCTAGAAGAGGCTCTAGAGTGGGCGTTTCTCCTAAGTGTTGCAATCCTTCTTGGACCAAGTGGCTCTAGGCAGGCGTATCTCTCAAAGTGTTGTAGGCAGACTTGACTTTTGCTTTGGATTCAATTTCGGACTGAGGTTTATTCACTCTTGTCTCTGGGGTATTTTATACATTGTGATTGCTATCTGGGTTGATATCTGGCTAATTATAGATTGCTATTTATAGTGTGTTTGGGGGTGACAGCCACTGTCAGGGTGATAGCCACTGTCAGGGTGACAGCCACTGTCAGAGATTTTCCCTATTTTGGCTATCTAGTTATTTATACAGTTTTCCGCAGCAATGGTTGCTGGGCTGGTTACTATGCTGAGTGTTCATGTCATCTTGTTCACATCATCTGACTGAGTTATGAAGTAGCTACGATTTTGTGGTTTGTAACAGTATTAATGACATAAGTTCAAATTGATGGCCCAATCAGTCATATTAAAAGAGTATGGTAGCAATCTTGAATCCAAATATAAGTAGTCTGGATGGATTAATTTAATCTAGCAGTAGCAATCTTTTTAAGGAATATATAGTTCATAGTGTAGCAGATTGGTAATCATTTATAGCAATGGCTCATTTACTTATATTATACATTCAATTTACTTATTATCTTATCTTAAGTTTTATTTCTGATAGAGTTCTTGAATTTCTTAATCTTATATTGGATTTCCATAGTGGTTTCTTTTTTATAATAGTAATAATTCTTATCTCAAACCTCAAGCTACTGTTGCTTTAGTTATCTTATATCTTAGAATTATTCTAATTGATCTATGGTCTTGATCTTAAATGTGTAACTAGGTCAATGTATTTTTCATTGTTTATAGTAGTAAGAGAAATTCTTTAACTCAAACTTTCAAGCAATCATTACTCCAGATTGTTATTTTGATCTCAGAATTCTGGTCTCTTGGAAGTAGTGTGTTTCTCTATAATTCTTTTCACTTTAAACTTGAACTGACTGAGGTTTATTTACTGCAGTTGGGACGAGATATTCATATAGAGTTATATATGCATTTTGCTAAGTATATAGCTAAATAATTAGTAATTCTCAATTCTCTAATTAATGTAAATTTGATATTCAGATGACTAACTAGTAGAATATGACTAATTCTTTATTTGTAATAAAAAAGGTTAGTTAAAGTGCAGTCACTATTTGTGCAACTAACTAACTAGTTCAAATTTAACTAATAAAACTATTACTGTTTCAATTTTATCAGTTACCTTCTCATCCTTAGTTTCTTTACAGAGTCCAGCCAAAATATTTTTTCTAACCTTCACAATTGTACTGAGGACAGTGAGGAGTTCTGAGAGTGTGAAGGATGTATCTATATAGCTTTCTAGGAGATTATTAAGGTCTTCTTCCCATCAAATAAATGGATCACCACTATTTTTCAGATCTTGAGGAGTGATGTCAGTAGTGATGATGTCACTATTGGTGATGTCATCATCAGCAAAAGGTGCAGAGTAATCTTGCTACTCCTCTTGAGATCTCTAGTTAATGGTACTTTCATCTATAAATTAGATGACATCTATGGGGTTCTGGGGGGCACAGACTCTTAGAAGAGAGTCTTGAAATAATACAATTAACCCACAGATAAACTGATCAGGATTATTTTCTAAAAAGTGGTTTCAAAGGTCTTATACTTCTTCACTTCTGACTAGAATAGTAAATTGGGCTTCTTTTGCTACTATCACTTTTAGGTGATTAATATGGTGAGTTGATAGTTCTTGAATATCAAAGGTCTTAATATACTGTAGATTTGCAATAGTTCAGAGAGAATATCTGAAGATTTGGTAGATTCTCTTATCTAGTTGCTACTCATACTTGTCTATATATATAGTATCTGCAATTTCTTAAGAGCTGGCTTATAAGAACTCTTAATAGAGATAATGTCTTATCTTATATTTCTATCATACCTACAGGTATTCAGTGACTATTAAGATTCTAATTTCCATTTCATAGCAGTTAAGAGTATAGTGATACAGATTTCTTTTATAGAGGTTTAGGCTTGGAATTCTTCTAGTATATATTCTCATAGCTCTTCAAATATATATTATTGAATATCTGCCCTTATATATATAGTCTTGAGTGACTCCTTAACCTCACTGTTTGGCAGATAGAAAGTATTTTATTTTGTAATAAGTCTCTTATTTGTATTTGATACTTGATACTTCTTCTTGATATTCCTTTTATATTTCTGAAGAGCATGTTCACATTATCATCCAGCTGCCTTCTGGTGAGTAACAAAATGCAATGCTTCTAATTTTACTTAATCATTTACTACTTGCATTTCTCAACTGCTTAATCTTCTCACAGTGGAGGAGTCTGCTACAAAGAAGCACTGCACATTGTAAATTTCTCCACTCAATTACAAAAAAGCTACTCTGGTACTCAACTTGGCCAACTTTCAAGCCTTTCCCATCAATGACAAGAGTGATTCTGGCCAAATCCACATCATTCCAGTAGGCCTACTTCAATTGTACACAATACATATCTGTGCTTAGAAGATATAGTGAGAATATGCTACTATTTCTATGACCATGGTGGTTTGGTAAATCTTTGATGCTGAGCATGCTGGCCCACTTCTACAGAGTGGAGCACAAGGAGCACTTGATGAATGCTTCCAGATACAGAGCAATAACATCTCTTCTTTCATTTATTCCATATTCTTGTTGACTCACTCCTATTTCCATACAGGATCTTGCTGTGGACAAGGATGTCAAAGCTGGCTATTGTATATTAGTATTTCTTTGGGATACAGGGAGAAAGAGAGCAGCAATGTATTGGATAACACTGTGATGTGAATTTACATATACTGATTGGTGATGTCTCCTTTGATGATGTTCATATATACTGTGACGAGCCAAGAAAACATACCACCTGAATTGCAAGATGATGTGAACATTAGCATAGCATAGTAACCAGCAAACCATTGCTGCAGAAATTGTATAAATAACTTAGATAGCTGAATCAGGAATAGTGGACCCCCAAGGTCCAATCCTGCCATAAATAGCCCTCTATAATTAGCCAGATAGCAACCAGATAGCAACCACAATGTATAAAATACCTCAGAGACAAGAGTGAATAAACCTCAGTTCCAAAATTGAATCCAAAGCAAAAGACAAGTCTGCCTGCCAAACACACTTAGGAGAATGCCTGCCAAAAGCCCCTTGGTCCTAAAGGAATTGGATTGCAACACTTAGGAGATATGCCTGCTGACGAGCCACTGTTAAAAGGAGATTGTGAGCCTTGTTCATTTCCACTCCGGTCCACTTTCTGATACAAAGAAGTTTTCTTGGCTCGCTTGCCAGATAAGCCAGAAGTCCACCAGTTTAAGTCTTCTGATCCACATTGTTCAAGTCCGCTGCTCAAAAGCCAGTCTATCTGATGCAACTTCGCAGTAATTCAGTTCGCGCAAACGAAGCCAGTCTTTGACATAACTTTGCCAGCCGCTGTTTTATTCAAGTTCACCACCAGGAAAGTATTGGATAACTCTGTGACATGAATTTACACATACTGATTGATGATATCTCCTTTGATGACATTGACATATGCATATCAATTTGTTATATCTTAATACTGGCAAAGTCACTCCTGGCCAATATCTCATCCTGTCCTTCAACTTTGCCAAAATCAACCACTCCTCCAACCTCAAAGTTGCCGAAAATGAGCTCAGCCATTTGATCATCAATTCCATCAAGCAATTCTACTCTACTTATGAATCCTATCTAGGAGGTAAATCAAGTATGAAATTGATGCAGAGGCTCATCAACCTAAATAGCGCCACCTGTGGCCTAATAAGGTGTATTAGTGTGATCCAAGAAATGCTTCAAGCCAAAGAAGGAGTCAATAATCATCTGCTTGCTGATGTAAAAGGGGTAAGTAATAGATCATGCCATTTTAGCAGTTGGTTGAGTCATTACTCACACTTGAGTTCATTCTGCTCAGAGATCTATCTCCTGGCCAATGAATACAATGATCTCAGCAATGAATATTTAGATTCTGATGACAATAGCACTCAGGGAGCTCTTCACACAAACAAGCAGTCATTGCTTAAGGGCTTCTGGACTTGCATGAAGAGCTCTATGGGTTCCTAACAGATTGAAAAGTGCTTCATTATGAGCATGTTGCCACTCTTGATTGATGGCTTCAACATTGCAATGAAAATCTCATTTGAAAGAGAGCTCTCTGGGCTTTGTGGCCTCCGCCAAAAGAACATGCATGCTGCTCTACAACTGCCTGGTCTCTGTGGCTCAGACATCCCACAAGTTCAGAAGTATTTCAATATCATGGAGCATTGCTTTGATGGCTACCATTGTTATCAATATGGTAAAGTCCCACTTGTTTTCAACATGAACATCTGCCTGGAATATCTTCAAGTGAGCAATCACTACTGCATAATCATTGCCTCCGTCCATTTATGTTTTCATTGCCTCTGTCCATTTCTGTTTTCATTGCCTCTGTCCATTTCTGTTTTCATTGTCATCACCAACAAATTTTACTATCATCCTTCTTACCATTACTGCCATCATTGCTGCTACTACCAATATCAGTACATTCTGAAGAAGGATCCTTCTCAGCCAAGTGACCCCTCAAACTCGAAAGCATCTGAGCAGTTGCTCCAGGTACTTACCATCTCACCTATTGCAACTGGCATTCTCGGAAATGCCTTGAATAATAATTCGACATCAGATGGCAATTCCTGATGTATTTGAATCCCATATGAGGGACTGCGGAGCAAGTTCTACCTCTCAGATTTGATATACTATCCCATAGTTTATATTGTGTGCATAATTGCCTTTCATGACAATGACAACTTGCTTCCTTTTGTTACTGTTATTATTCAGCACATTGATATCACAGAATGCAAATATTCATGGCTGAGCTCTATGCTCTATGTCAGAGATCTACATTTGCCAATCAGATGCCTGATAAGCAACTGCAGATCCCAAACCATGTCACTGCCCAATGCTTTGCAAGGGCTATTTTGAACCATTATCAGTTTCATATGAGTAATATTAAGGGTGCTGTTCAGAAATTAGCAACTGGAGACATCTCAACACTTTTGGATTACTACCAGAGGCTGATGAGCGATTGTGACATGGGGAAAGAGCAATATCATAATAGCTTTTACTACATGCTCCTCAAGAATCCACTATTGCTGGAGGCCAACACAGAGTTTGAGATCACCAAGGTAGGAAAATGAGTTCTTGAAATATAAATGTATGACCTAATGATGTCTGTAGTCCCTCAGATCAAGCAGACGGATCGACTTGCTGATCGAGGCACTGCCTGTAGGCCCTATGGTGATCATAGAGCAGAAAGTGCTCTGAATTAGTTTCCTAGATATTCAGCCAGCAGCCCTGCTGCCAGGTCCATATCGATCAGTCGACTTCTGAAAAGAATTGACACTGAATTACATCTTGGATGCATCAATAGTGCTCCAGCTCAAGTTCACCCCCTATGATAAGTTCTGAGCTGGAAAAACCATCTGCAAATGGATTCTGGAGATGAGTGGGCCAGGTGACTAGCTAGCAAAGTACTGGGCCAGTCCCAAGATTATTGTGCTGTGCAGGATGCAGAAAGCTCCCATCTATCTGGTCATTGTTATTGGTTCTTGCAAAGTTCTTCTCTGGGAGCTCAGCAATGAGGGCAAATTGCTGAAAGAGCCATAGCTGATGAGAGAATAGGAGTGTTATTGATCAGGTGAAGGGAGTAGAGTTGGAAAAGCAATAGTGAGCTGGCATATTTTGCACTAGCAGATCTTCATATCAGGCTATCTAATGCATAATAATAGGAGTTCTTGCAAATCTGTGTTCTGTAAAACTGTAGATAACAAAAAAAAAAACAGCCAATCAGATTTGATTTAGAGTTTTATAAAACATATGATCTGTATAAGCATTTCTCTATATAG
>RQIL01003776.1:0-13063 GCA_003951145.1 Jimgerdemannia lactiflua
GAGGAGATGACTGAGCCCAAATTTGAAAAGAAAAAAAAAAGAAGCCTACAAAGAAGATCCTCAAGATATATGATCTGGAAGAAGATATTCTAGCCCTTATTGGCCATATAACTTGCCAAGGATGGATAGATGATGCTATCAATTTTATGGAATCCCTGGACCCTACTAGAAAAAGAGGAATCAATTATCTTTGAGACCCCCATTCTAGAGCAAGATGGCCTCACCTAGACATCAGAGGTTGGAAATCTGAAGTCACAGGAGCCTCGGCCTGTAGACAGTCTACACTCAGTAAGAATATTGCACAGTTCACTCTGCTTTACCTCAATGCAATTCCACCCAAGAAGATATACTAAGAAGATGTTGGCAATGATCTCAGCAGCCTTATTTATATAGTCATAGGCCCCAAAAGTACCAAGCTCATCAGAACTAGTATTGCTATGCAACTACCAAAAGAAACTTACATCTAGTTGATCTCAAGGGCTGGACTAGTCTTTGAAGGACTGTTTACTAAGGAAGGAACTATTGACCCAGAATATATAGGCAAAATCAAGACCATCCTCTAGAATGGAAGTGGTGAATGAATTCAAATCAATAAAGGAGATAAAATCACACAAGTAGTCTTCCTTGAATACAAGACCTCTCAGCTATAAGAAGTACCCAAGCTCACTCAAGGAACCCCAGTCTGCCAGATCTAAGAACACCTTGAAAACCTCACCATTTCTCAAAGATTGCTACAAATCCACCACCTCCAGGCTTATTACTCTATTGGACAAATTCTATAAACCCAAGCCTACATAAGAAGCCTGGGTAGTCTTATCTGAAAAAGTGCTATAGCTGTTAAAAAAATTTATACTCTGTATAAACGAAATATTGGAGCTCTTCTCCAAGCCCAGTTCTACCTCAATGACATCTAGAAGATTAATGCTGTCATCTTTCAAAGTACATTGCAATAGATAGAATTCCTATTTCCAGAAAAACAAAATGATCAGCCAGACCCAGAGTTAGAATTGAGTGAACCGGATACAGAAGAAGATAATAGTACAGGCATAGATACAGAAGATGCCTATGGATACTGGAATGATGACTGAAGGATAGTCTGGGACAGACTATCCTTTGGTGGGGGCTAATGTGATGGGCCATATATAAAAACATAGCTACCTTATAACTTAAAATGATATAAACAAAAGTGATATGAATTAGCCAGATGATGTGAACAATTAGCATAGCATAGTAACCAGCACAGCAATCATTGCTGTGGAAATTGTATAAATAACCCAGATAGCTAAATAGGGGAATTATCCATCCCCTAAGAGAACACTGTCCCCTGAGGGAACACTGTCCCCTGAGGGAATACTGACTCTTAAAGGAATACCACCACATAAATAATAATCTATAATTAGCCTGATAGCAACCAGATAGCAACCACAAATATATAAAATACCCCAGAGACAAGAGTGAATAAACCTCAGTTCCAAAATTGAATCCAAAGCAAAAGATAAGTTTGTCTGAAAAACACACTTAGGAGAAATGACTTCCAAAAGCTACTTGATCCTAAAGATTGGATTGCAGCACTTAGAAGATATTATAATGATACCTCTGAATCTGGTGCCATCAGGATCTGAAGACTGTGGTTACTTTGCAAGCCACCAGACTCAAGTTGTGACTCATCCATGCCTCATCTTGATCATAAGATGATCTTTATCAAAAACTAATAATGACCTCAGTGGTATACTACTGAAAATCAGGTGACCCTACCCCAGACCAAAGGAGAAGACATTCAAGATATAAAAAGGAGCATCAAAAAGAGGTACAACAGTATTCACAACCAGCACAACCAAGAAGACTTACTACAAACAAAACACCTGCCATCACTTGCCAAACAGTAAGGTCAAGAAGCCACCCTGGGCCATCTGTTCAAGAACAGATGTTTAATGACATCAGAAGAGCCATGAGACTGCACACTAGAAGGATCTCTAGTCTGAACCTCTATATAAGAGACCCCTACTACTTCACTCTAAACTACCATGAAATGGAAACAAGAATCTCAATGGCCACACAATACCTCTTTATATGGCAGGAGTATGAGATGAGACACCACCTCCACCAAGAATTCTCAGAAGCCAGCCATCAAGAAATTGCAGATACTACATCCATGGATAGGTATAAGCAGCAATTGGCCAGAAGAGTTTACTAAATCTTCAGACATGCTCTCTGGGCCATTCCAAATCTGCAGTATGTCAAGACCTCTGACATTGAAGAGCTGTCAAGCTGCTGGATAGACCACCTAGAAGAAATGATAGTAGAAGAAGCCCAATCTACTATTTCAGTTAAAAGTAAGAAGTGCAAGACCTTTGGAACCTCCTCCTAGAAGACAATCCAGACCAGTTCATTTATGGTTTAATTGCTCTATTCTAAGACCCTGCTCTGAGAATCTGTACCCTCCAGAATCCCACAGATGTTCCCTACTTTATGGAGGAAAACCTTATAGAATAGAGACCACACAAGCAGCTAGAGTACTCTGCACCTTTCACTGATGATGACATCATCAGTGGTGACATCATCAGTGGTGACATCATCACTGCTGACATCACTCCTCAAGACCAGGGTTCAGAAAATAGCTGCAACCCATTTGTTTTGTGGAAAGAAGACTTCAACAACCTCTTGGAAAGATATGTAGATATCTCCTCCCCACTCTCAGATCTCCCAACTGACCTCGGCTCACTGGTGGAAGTTGTAGAAAATGATTTAGCTGGACACCCTGAAAAAATGAGGATGAGAAAAAGGATGATATAATCCCAGTCACTCTAAACTTCAGGTTAAACAGTGATGGTACTGTTAGCCAAATTTGATCTAGTTAGTTAGTTGCACAAATAGTGACTGTACTTTAACTAGCCTTATTCATCACAATCAAAGAATTAGCCTTATACTACTAGTTAGTCACTTGACTTCCAAATCTGTACTAATTCAAGAGTAGAGAATTATTAATTACTTAGCTATATACTTAGCAAAATCTGTGCACAACTCTGTAAAATACCCCCCAAACTGCAGCGAATAAACCTCAGGCAATTGAATTGTAATATCAACTTAAGTTCTGAAAGATAAAAGAAGTTGAGTGTAAGAACTTTGGGAAAAGACTCCAAGAGCCAAGAATAACACTTGTTTAAGTTTTGCCACTGATATGATATAGAAGACTGCTGCCAAGTTGAGGAAAGACTGCCATTAAGAAATTGCTGCTATGGATTACTGTGAATTTCAAGTCAGTCAGTTAATCACTGCCAAGTTAAGGTAATTGCTGCCCCTGGATACCCAAGGATACAAGACCACTGTGCATTCAAGTAGTATATTCAAAAGGACCCAACCATCAGAAACCTGCTCTCAAGTTAATCAAATATCAACCTACAAATGATTGCCAACCCACTGTCATGAGGCAATTAATACAAGATTGCTGCTGCCCCACATTGATAACCACCTATAACTGGAATCCAATATCCATACCATGTTAATCAACCTGCCTATTCCACTTATTCAAGACAGAAAGATTGCTGCCACCCTATGCACATTGATCAACTGTCCAACCACATAATTCAAAATTATTGTTACCCATATTTGGCCCTGATCACTGCCCTGCACATATTGATTAATAAATGCCCACTAAGGATAAAAGAACACCTACTAGAAATACCCTTTAAGTACAATTGATCCATCACCCATCAATTACTGAATAATTGAGCCAATAATACATTGATCTGAACACTTGCACCTACTCTTTTGACAATATTTTGAACAATCCATCACATGACCATTGACTCATAATCGATATGAATAATATATTTAATTTATATAAATTTGGAGACTGCACTTCACAAGTGGCACATTGAGCCATACTTGAAGCCTATAGTTATACAAAATTTATGCCACATTTTGGGGGCTCAACTGGGAATAGTTTGCTCAAAGACTTGACCTTTTGGCTCAAAAACCCAATAGCTATCTACAGTGGAGAATTCAGGAAGACCTACTCAGCAACAAAACCAGGGCCAGCAATAGCTCTCTTTAGTAGAAAAGAAAGCACATATCATTATTAGGAGAGCAGCCAGAACTCTGTTCAGAAACAGCAGCCAGAAAACTAAATCAGAGAAAAGAAGTGACCCAGATTATGGTTTAAACTCAAGGAAAAGGAGACAACTCAGAGGACAACCCAAATCTCTCCAGATTCAAGACCTAAAAGAAGACCTTCCTGAAGAATACCAGACCCTAATCTATAGGAAGAACTCAGACAGGAGTGACTACATCACTATAGCTATCAACTGAGCTACTCCACTAGACTGAGTATACTTTGAAACATCTGAAGGAGAGGAAGACTACCACCCATACAACTCAGGGGATGAGTTCAATTTATACCACCACACAGGCAGAAATACAGACTTCCAGCAAGGCAAACAGAACCTCACTAACTTATAACAGCAAGGGGCAGACAAGTTCAATATCAGTTATATCAGCCCTCTAGCACCTTCTGACACCCAAGCTCCAGTACCTTTTGGTCACTTACACTCCACCATTATCCACAAGAAATAAGGAACACTAGTCCTCTTAGTGCCCCAGTATTCAATAACCACCATCAGTCTACCAGAGGACCCCCACCACCATCAAGGACCTCTACTCCAGCTTTAATCAGAGAAGTTAGATTTTCTACACCACTAAGACACTGCTCTCTACCTACACTCTCTATATACTGAGCACCTTCACCATCCCCAGGACCATCAAGGAACACCACTCCTGAACCAGACTCAGACAGCTAGAATAGTGAAGATGAGCTAGACATGAGCTATTTACAAAAGTTCCATGGAGTAGATAATGAAGACATCAAGAAGTTCATTGGAGAAATTGAGGTACATACAAGCAGCAGCTAAGTGATGGGATGCAGAAAGAAAACCCAGCATTGTAGAGTCACTTTTGAGAGGCCCAGCCCTTCAAAGATACAATCAAGCCAGACAGAATGAAGGAGAAATCTACAGGATGGAACAAAATACTTACCTTGCACTATATGGAAATCATGTACAAAGATACACCATCCACAAGAAATAACTCTATGCCCAGTTCAATGGTCTTGAATACCAATAAGAAACACAGGAAGCTCTGACCTATATGAGCCAAGCTGTCAATAAAACCCCAAAGAGTTTCTACCATTGGATTCAAGCACAGATGATTAAGACAAACTTACAGCCTACAGTCCAACTGGCACTAGCTTCAACTATCTTTCTCAATAGCCTATACCCAGAGCTCAGAAGGCAAGTCATTAGGATGAGATACCAGAGTATTGAGCAGTAAGTTGCTGGAGCACAAGGATGTTAGGAAGCAGACTATAGATCAGCCCAGCAAGATTAATTTCACCATAAATCTACTAGAGTTGAGGCCCCAAGAACCCATGGAACCACAACAATGGAGCAAGAAAATATCTACCTCAGAGCTCAGATAGCCAACTATAAGAACAGGCCCCCACCTTTAACTCTAGCCCAATTCAGTCAACAGCCACAGCAACAGCAACAGCCACCAAGAGTCCAAGAAGACCCCATGATAGTCCTCACTAAACAGATGAAAGATTTGGCCATTGTAGTTACTCAACTGAAAAATTAAGGAGAAAGACAGCAAGACTTCACTGAGACAACAGGCCAAACTATCAGCAAAGAAATAATAGGAGTTCATCTCAGACACCACAAGTTACAGCATCAGACCCACCTGCAACAGGCTCCTATGCCCCAACATACTTCAAATATGGAAATCAGGAATATATCCAAAGATTCTGCCTAAAGCTACAGTCTATCCAGCCCAATGATAGGAATGTCAACCTCATTCAGATGGATGAAGAGACCCATCAAATGGAAAAAGAAATAGCCTGGTTTCAAGACCAAGGTAACACCCTCTCATATTATGAAGTCTATCCCTCAAAGGTAACTTGGGATGCAGCATCTGCTCAGACCAGAGGATGAGGAAGACCCCCAAAGATCCCACTTTCACCACCATTGCCAGTAATAGTGTCCACAGGCAAATACTCAAGATATGGCCATTTCTTCTTGAATACCCCACAAGAGAAGGGTAAGAGAGTTAGAAGAGATACCCCAGAAGCAGAACCAGGACCATCCAGGACAACCTCAAGCACTACTCTGTAGAATTCACAGCCAATGAGTTGCTCATCAGAAATGAGAAACCCCACCCCCAAGGATCTAGACACAGAAGGAACAGCAAGCCCCATAAACCAGCCTCTCTTTGGGAATACATCTGAACTTAAGATGCAGGCCTTACAGTTGAGCAAGTCCTCAAGAATGTACCAGAAGTTAGGCGAAAATTCCTGAAGGAAGCCAAGGAAGATACTAAG
This sequence comes from Jimgerdemannia lactiflua, assembly GCA_003951145.1. Lineage (NCBI taxonomy): Eukaryota > Fungi > Mucoromycota > Endogonomycetes > Endogonales > Endogonaceae > Jimgerdemannia > Jimgerdemannia lactiflua. Next base: position 6,371 of record RQIL01003776.1, read on the forward strand.
AGACTTCCTGTCCAAGGACCATACAAACAAGAACCCAGTACTATCCATGCAGTGCATAAAGTTAGCATCAAGAATATCAATCTACAAGACTTGCAAGTGGAAAAGTGCATGGTGAAAATTCCCAAATTCTTATTGACATTAGAGCAGTAGTCTGTATCATTACCCAGAGAATACCAGAGAGAATCAGTTGGGGGATTGACAAAGGAACCAAAGCAAGAATCATCATGGCAGATGGATCAGCATCTACCCCCCTAGGACTTGTATGAGATATCTCCATTCAAGTAGGGAAAGCCTGCCTTAATGTACCCCAAGCTGTTATGACCCCTTCAACCTCTTATGATCTGATCCTGGGATCAGACTAGATGTATGAAGTTGGAGCCAATGTAGATATCAGAAGATAACTCCTAGTCTTCACAGAAGTACAAGGTATCCATCAAGTCAAGAGGATTATCAAGGAAAGCAAGTCAGGCCTCCGAGACAGAATAGCAAGAATATGACAACACACCCACCACTACTGAGAATAAAGATGAGCATACCAGAGAACGCAGCACTTCTTCCACTACCACTCACGTTACACATACTTTCAACACAACTTTTGAGCAGTTTATTGAAGAAAACGACTATCAACATGGCAGCTATTCAACCTCCCAGTTGGCATACTGGATCCAACACTGGTGTGGCGTCTATGTGGCAGCAAAGAAAGGAAGGATATGGGCTAGGGATGGGATCTTTCGGGAAGGCAACTGTGGGAAGTGGAACTGGAGGCAGATTGGGAGCTGAAGGAGAGAGGAGTGGCAAGGGGCCGGCAAGCTTTGCAGCAGCAGTGAAGGGTGGAGCAGGAAGAGATAGTGATGGATGGCAGCAGGTGGGAGGACTGAAGGGGAGGCTGAGTGGAAGTGGGAGCTCTGGACCTGGTGTAGGGGTGAAGGGGGGAGCTGGGGGGAGTGGTGTGACTGCTGATAGTGGTGGGACTGGCAATCAGGAAAAAAAAGGAGATGTGACTGCTGATCGAACCAAGGGGGCGGCTGAGGGATCGTCAGTGACATGGAAGGGGGACCTGGCTGATGGTGTGACGGGAATGGTGGTAGCGCCATTACTCAAGAAGTCTATCTCGGAATTTGCAGTCACAATGAGCTTCCAAGGGCTGGTGGTAATGGCCAGGGTGGTGTTGGTGCTCTTGGGCAAGCAACTGAAGGATGTGGCATCTGTGAAATTCTTGAAGGGCCTGGAGGGAGTCGAAGTTGGATTTGTCAAGGAGGAGCAGGTAGTGGCAGTGGTGGCTACAGGAATGCGAATTGGCAATGTCGCAGTTCTGATGATGAGGTGCCTGCAGTGGGACCCGAGAGTGGTACATCTGGTGGTCAAAGGGGTGCTGACAGTATTAATGGAGGAGATGAAGGAGAGAGTTGGAAAGGTGATGTAGGAGTATGGGGAAGTGGTGGATATTGGATTTCAGATGTGGGAGGGGATATCATTCAGAACTGGAGATATAGAAGTGCGACTGAGAGTGGCTGGGAAGGAGGCGACAGGAAAAGGAGGAGACTGGCCCAGAGTGCTAAAGTGGGAGCCCTTTGAGTGCAAGGTTTCAAGGGTCAAGGGCTAAGAGGAGGAGGAGGAAGACTTGCTGATGGCATTGTGGGAGCTGGAGGGGGCTGTGGAGCAGAGGGAGAAGGTGTGGAAAGCCTTGGAGAAGGCCACAATGATGGTGGAAATCAATGGGAAGATGATTCGAGTGGACAATTTGATATGGGAAAGAGCTCAGGGAAGGAAGCAGTGACAAGAGCTTCTTGCTAGGCTCGGGACAGATGTTGAGAAGGGAGGGGTAGGGGCGACTAGAGCTAGGGAGGGCAGGCAGAAGGGGCCTGAGGGGTCTATGTTCTCTGAGCATGCCCCTAAGCAGAGAAGAGTTGCTGCCATAGAGGAGGTCTTTTTTGATGACTGGAGGCCAGAGAGTGACTCAGACCGAAATAAGGAGAATGAGAGACCAGAGGATACCGCTGGGAAAGGAGGGGCAGAGGTGGAGGATGTGGTGATGAAGGGTACAAAGAATATCAGATTCAGCGTCCCTGAGTTGGCTTTGGGGGGACAAGTAGTTGGGGTGTCTGGGGAGAGCCTGGTCGATGCATCTGATGAGGAGTGGGATGAAGCTGCCAGTGCCAGCCTGGACAGGGTGAAGATGGTGGGGAGGAGAGCGATGATGCCTGGGGGAGAGCGCATAGGAGAGGGACCGTGGTTGCATCGGTTGATGAGGGATCTGGCAGATGAAGAATTGGGCAAGATTGACTTTAGAATGCTGGGTGAGAAGGATTGGAGCGACATTCTGTGTGGAGTTGGAGTGGTGGGAAAGCTGACGATGATGCACTTGGCAGCATTGCTGGAGGATGAGGGTTATGAGGTGGATGCTATGAGAGAGGGGGAGATGAAAGTTGAGGTGCGTCAGATGGTGGTTGAGAGGTGGAATGCTTGGAATGGTAGTGGAATGTGGGAGGAGGCATGTGAGGAGTATCGGTCAATGATGGAAGAGAAAGACACCAAGGATGTTCAGGAGATTCTGGGGGCATTGGAGGATAAGGAGAGGGTGGAGCTGGAAGCCGAGAGGGAACTGGATTTGTCTAGGATGGATCAGGACTTGGAGATCTATGGTGGAGCCGCAACTCTTATAATTTTCAATATGAACAGTACAACCAACATTTTATCACTCATGTCAATGGGCTGAGGGGATCAGAAAGATGCAGGAAAATTTGTGTTTGGCTTAAGGATTCAGAAGCAGATGTCTTTTTACTGCAGGATGTGAGATGTGAGAATGAGGCAGATAAGTTGAACCGGTTGAGGGAATGGGGAGGAGCAGCCAAATGGAGAGGGAAGGTTGGGATTCTGACAAGAAAGGGCAAAGGAGAACTACAGGATATTGGTGGGTGGGGGGATCGCCTGCTATGGGGAGCATGGGTATGGCCAGGGTGGGAGCCAGTAGTGGTTGGCTCTTGCTATTGCCCAGCGGAAAGAGGAGGAAGGATAACATGGATAGAAGGACTGCTAGAGAGTGGAATGTTGGTGGAAGCCGGAGTTGATATACTTGGCGGGGACTTTAATATGGTGAGAGATATTCCAGTGGACCGCTCGGATGGTGGACTAGCTGGGATGGGAAGAAGCAGGGGGTTGGATAGATGGGAAGAACTGGAGAGGTTGAGTGCTCTAGGGGATGCAGGATGGCAGAAGTGGGGGAATCGAGCAGTTTTTACTCATTGGATTCATGGACTTGGGATGAGGATTGACTGGATTCTCACAGCTGATTACTGGGGGATAGATGTCTGGAAGGAATTGGAGGTGCTGTGGTGTCCCTGGTCTGATCACTGAGGGGTAGTGGGGCGGGGAACATTTGGGGGGAGTGGAGATGGGCCTGGATATTGGTATCTCAATTGTGCTTTATTGAAAGATAAGGAGGTGTGGGGTCAGTGGGAGGAAGAGGTAATAGTTAACATTGCAGGCTGGCGAAGGGATGGCCTAGAGATAAAGGATCGGTGGCTGAAGCTGAAGGCCACTGTGCAGGTGTTCTGGGGAGAGGTAGGGAGGGCCAAGGGGGGTCTTCAAAGGAAGTGGATGGTGGAGGTTTCACGCCAACTGGAAGGCCTCCTGTTGGTGGTTGCAGGGGGCCTGGAGGGTGCTGAGGAGGAAGAGGAAGAGTGGAGAAGGGAAAGAGTACTGAGGGAAATTGAAGAGCTGAAAGCCATTATATGGGAGGAGGAGGGGAGACAGGTACAGGGTATGATAGCAAGATTGAGGTGGCAGGGGCTGGAGGAAGGAGAAAGGCCTACAAAGTACCTCACAAGGATGCTGAGAGCACGTAAAGTCAGGCAGAGGTGGGAAGGAGTAATAGGGGAAGAGGGCGAAATGGTGGCAGGGGTGCAGGGCATCTTGGGCTCACTCAGAAGGTGATGGAGCACCCTATGGAGCGAGGAGGAGGGAGGGGAGGATGGACAAGCCATTGAAGGATTCTTAGAGGAGTAGTCTCCACCGGCAGTCGAGGGGGTGGGGGATCTGACCCGCCCTATTCAGGAAGACAAAATTTTGAAAGTGCTGTCAGCTACTAAGAATGGGACAGCGCCAGGGGAGGATGGACTGCCCTGGGACTTTTGGAAGAAAATGGTAAACATTGAAGGGATGCTTGGGGAGGATGGACTGCCCTGGGACTTTTGGAAGAAAATGGTAAACATTGAAGGGATGCTTGGGGAGTTGAAGGAGATGTGTGAGGTGGTGATCGAGTCAGGAGAGTGGATAGGTGGACAGGAATTGGGCCTTGTGGTGCTCCTGTTTAAGGACAAGGGACTTAGAGAGGATTGGAAAAATTGGCATTCTATCATGCTCTTGGACATGGACAGGAAGTTAATTACGAAGATACTGGTGGCTTGCCTGCAGATTGTGGCACAGCAAGTCCTGGGGGAGGAGCAGCATGAATTTGTAGGTGGTAGGCTAATTCGGGATGGCATGGCATGGGTGCATGGAATCATTGAAGGGGCACGAGCGGCAGGGGCGGATGGCAGGCTGGTCTTCCTGGACCAGGAGAAGGCATATGATAGAGTGCATCATGTGTGGTTGGAGAAGGTATTGAGGAGGATTGGAGTTGCAGTAGAGCTAGGGAGCACAATTATTAGGATGTTAGAGAGAAGCAAGGTGGCTATTATGGTGAATGGTCATTAAGGTACCCCATTCTCATTAGGGAGAGGAGTGCCACAAGGGGACCCTCTGTCCCCTATTCTGTATGCCCTGTCTCTGGAACCTTTGTTGGATACGATCAGAAGATGGATTGGAGGATTGTCGGTATTAGGGATAACCTGGAAGGTGGGTGCCTTTGCGGATGACATAGTGGTTGGACTGGGCTCGATGCAAGATGTGGGAGAGCTCAAAGAGACGGTAGGCTGGTATGAAAGATGCTCAGGCCAGAAGCTGAACTGGCACAAGTGCGAGACAATGGTGCTGGGGAATGGAATTATAGGTGGTGACATCATTGGAACAGTGGTACCTGCAGGAGAGGCAGTCAGATATTTAGGCGTATTCCTCTCAGTATACAGGTTGGTACTGCCGAAAGCCTGGTGGGAAGGGAAGGTGAGAGCTTGGGGGGACTCGCTAAGAGGCTGGGGAGGGCGACATATATCTCTGGCAGGAATGGGTGACAATCCTGAATGTCTACTGGATGCCAAAGTTGTGGTACCTGACATATCATTTGGACTTTCCAGCATGGGTTGTCAGGCGACTGTTAAAACTGGCGAAGGACTGGATCTGGGCTGGGAGGTGGAGTCAGATTAGCTGGGAGACCCTGGCCCTTCCTGTAGAGAGAGGGGGTCTGGGCCTGGTGGATTTTCCCAAGAGGTTCCATTGTTTGCGAGCATGGTGGCTCTAGAGGGCAGTGATGTTGCGAGGGAGAGGGTGGGTCCCGCTGATGCAAAAGGTGTGGGAAGTGAGATACGCCCCCAGGGGGTTGTCCAGAGATTTATTGGAGGTAGTCCAATGTGGTGGTAGTAGGAGGCTCAGATACTGTGGCTTCTGGTGGGGAGTGATTGAAGGGGGTCATAAGATTGGACTTTGATGGGAGGGAAATGTGGAAGAGAAACACTGGGGCCTGGGAATGTGGCAGTGGAATAAGCTATTGCTAGGAGGGTCCCTGGTGATTGAATTTCACCTAGGCAATGAGATGGAGAGCCTGCGGGCCTTTGGACTGGATCTCTGGCTGGTGGGGTGGCAGGGCATCAGAATTGGGGAGAAGTGGGATTGGTCGAGCCTATGGGCCTGGGGGGCAGAGGTGAAGAAGTGGATTCCCCCAAAGTTCTGGGTGGTGTGGTGGAGGATGATGAGGTGGAACATCATGCTGAACTATAGGACAGGACACTTGTTAGTAGGGGGGGAATTTGAGTGCGAGGAGTGTCAAGGAGTTGGACAGGTTGGAGGGGTGGTGCAGACCCCGGAGCACTAGCTAGGGGAGTGCGAGGCATTGGAGGACTTTCGGAGTGGAGTAGAATGGCAGCTAGGTGGGGTTAATAGAGGGCGGGAGAGGGGGAGGTGGGATGTACTTAGGGCGAGAGTCCTTGGAGGGATAGGGAATGAGTGGCTCACACTAGGGTGGGTTGTGGCAGTGTGGGTGGGAATGGCAGGTCACTGGTTGGTGGTATTCAAGGAAGGGAGGAAGATGTCTCAGGGGGATAAGATGGCGAGGTGGTTGTGGCTGATGAGCAATACTTTGTCAGGTTGGCAAAAGGGCTGGGGAGTGGGGGAGGGGTGCCAGAGGAAGCTAGTAGAGGTAATATGTAGCACGGCCCTTCCACTACCACTCACGTTACACAAATCTTGTGGAAAAAACCTCGAGCAGTTTATTGAAGAAACCGACTATCAACATGGCAGCAAATCAACCTCCTGGTTGGCGTACTGGGTCCAACACTGGTGTGGCGTTCAAGTGGCAGCAAGGAAAGGAAGGGTATGGGCTTGGGATGGGATCGTTTGGGAAGGCAACTGGGGGAAGAGAAGCTGAGGGCAGACAAGGAGAGGAAGGAGAGGGGAGTAGCAAGGGATCGGTGAGTTTCGCGGCGGCGGTGAAGAGTGGAACAGGAGGAGATGGAGATGGATGGCAGAAGGTTGGAGGACTGAAGGGGAGACTGAGTGGGAGTGGAGGAGCTGGGCCAGGCGTAGGGGTGAAGGGTGGGGCTG
>RQIL01003777.1:0-23174 GCA_003951145.1 Jimgerdemannia lactiflua
TGGACGGTGGGGTTGGAGGCGTCGGGGAGGGAGTGACGGCGTTGGGAGGACGCGGTCGGATAGGGGTTTGATGAGGTGGTTATAGGCGTCGGGGAGGGAGAGTGTCCCCGGCGCTTGTCGGTCGAGTAAGGCGGAATGGTGGTGGGTGGGGAAAGGGGAATTGTCAGGAATGCAAGGGGTGCGATCTGCGGATCGGTTGGGAGTGGCGAGCAAGGGGTGAGAATTGTTGTTGACGGTCTCACGGATTCTGTCAGATGGACGAAGCGCCAGGAAAAAAAAAAAAGAGACTAACAAGCACGACTAGATGTCAATGTTCTGGCATGACATACGCACCTCTGTCAAGTGGTTCGTGCGCTGGTCTCGCGGTTTGTGGGCTGCAGTTGAAAAAGGTGGAGGGTTTCCAGACCCCGGCAGATTAATTCCATCAATCAAATCGACCAATCACGCCACCTCGTCTCATACGGCTAGCCAGACCCACCCAAACACACTACCTTTTTTTGCTCGGACTTCACCAACCGACCAATTGATGGTGCTAGCGATAGGAGGTAGTGCCCGGTAAGACACGCATGATGCCACGGCCGTGCTCTAATTATGTGGCGAACGACGAGAATGCATAGCCACAATTACTGACGATGTCCCCTCAACCCTGCCTTCTCGCTATCATCGGCCTCTCCAAATTTTGCAGAATTCGACTGCGATTTCATGTTTGTGGCCAATCACAAATTCGCTCGATACGAATCGCTCTGAGTTTTGTGTAGTCAAAAGAGCATTGTTTGTCATCAGTCGGAGATGTGGTTCGATGCATTGAGTTTTTCCTTTTGGTAAGAGGAGATTGCAAACAAGGAAAAGGTTATGCGTATTGGCCAATAGGGATCATTAGCCATTATTAGTTGAGCAAGAATGCGACGTGCTAGACGTAATGCGGACTTTTGTCTCAAAATCATCAAGCGGCGAACACGTGCCCCAAGTGGTGACGAAAGAGTGGTGACGAAAGAGCTGGCACTTACAGGTGACGTCAGCAATGATCAAAATCGGTCAACCAACCACACGTCTCCAACACAGCCAGCCCTCACATCCTCTCGACACACGAACGGGACCTGGAACGCGACTTGCACTGCTCGAACCCACATGACACGCCACAACACCCTGGTGGCCCTGGCCACTCTCCTGCTGGCTGTCGCCCTGTTTGCGACCTCCGCCCTTGCAAAGTCTAGCTCCGGCGATCGCGTCCTCGTCTTGCTCGACGACATCAGTGACAAGAACCTGTACGAGAAATTCTGGAAGTCCTTGGGAGGTGCGTTGCCTGGGGAATTAATCAAAAGGACACACGGGCTCGTGTGAGTGGTGTTTTGTGCGATAATGTGATGGACGAGTCTGGATTCTCGCGTCTTGCGGCACATCTAAAGAATTCAAACTGTTCCTGGTCACATTTGAGCCGATTCTTTGCCGCGCGATTATTTCTGAACATTCACACGTCTCGAAAACCAACTCTCAACTTTGGAATAGATCGAGGCTTCTCTCTGCAGTTTAAGACTGCTTCCGACCCCAAGATCTACATCAACGAGTACGACACCCGCCTCTATGACCATATCATCATCTTCTCGCCCAAAACACGCAGTTAGTTGATTTGATTTCTTTGCGATTATTCTCCGATTTCTCTGCACCAATTCGAAAGAGTTATGTCGTTCGTCGACTGCCATTCTTTGTCATTAACGTGCATCCCATCCCATCCCCCTCAAAACCCACTCAATATCCGCCTTATTCAGCGTTCGTCTCCCCCGAAGTCACTCCCCTCACCCTAGTCCAGTTCGTCAAGGACGGCGGCAATATCCTCCTTGGCGCATCTGCCTCCCTCTCGGACAACCTCCGCGACTTCGCGCACGAGTTCCACATCGACTTCGACGACCGAGATACGACCGTCATCGACCACTTCGCCTACAACGCCTCCACCGACGCCTTCACCGACGCCTCCACCGACGCCTCCACCGACGCCTCCACCGACGCCTCCACCGACGCCTCCACCGACGTCTCCGCCGACGCCTCCGCCGACGCCTCCGCCGACCATACTCTCCTCGTCCTCGACGCACCGAATCTCACCAACGTCAAGCCCATTTTGCCCTCTATCAGCGCTCCCATTCTCTTCCGCGGAATTGGGCACAAACTTGGATCAACACCTTTGCTTACAAGGATCCTCTCCGCCGGTCCTACTACCTACTCGGCGGACACAAACGAGGAGCAGCCCGTCGATGTTGATACAGTTGGGCTGGTTGGGAAGGAGATTGGGTTGGTGTCGGCGTTGCAGGCTAGGAATTCGGCCAGAGTGGTCGTTGTTGGGTCATTGGAGTTGTTTGAGGATAAGTAAGTTCAGTTGGAATAGATAAGCAGGAAGTTTTTTGGGGGAGGGTGGGAGATGACATCGTCGAGAGTTGGAGACGCCTTTGCGCATTGGTTTCCTTTAAGATACACGATCAATACTATCTCAATCGCCAATAATTAATGCACACATCTCCTACCATGAATAAACAATCCAGGTTCTTCGACTCTCCCGTCCAGAAGTACACAGCCGACGGCTCCGCAAAGAAGTAAGCTTTCGATTGTTTTGCTGCTTCATCCCGCATCGTATTCCGTCGATACTTCTCCCGATGCGTTTCAGTCAGTTCAATAACTCCATTATGAATAGGTATGCCAAGTCAGGAAACGAGAAGTTCGTCGCCGAGCTCACCAAGTGGACCTTCCAGGAGAAGGGTGTGCTGAAGGTTGTCGCGTCGCGTCATCATAAGGAAGGCGAGACCCGTCAGCTCGAGTCGTATAGGATTAAAGATAACATTGTGAGTTTGGCCGTCTTTCGAATTGGTTTGTCGAGAGACCGCATCACATAAGACACCAAACCGTTGTCCTTATCTCACGATCATTATTCATTCTCTCACATTCACCCTTTCTAGACCTACACAATCGAAATCTCCGAATACGTCAACGACGCCTGGACGGCTTTCCACGCCTCCGACGTGCAGCTGGAGTTGATAATGCTCGACCCGTACATCCGCACGACGCTTGTCCAGCTTCCGACCTCGCCCAGCCACCGCTCGGGCAAGTTCAAGGCACACGTGCAACTTCCGGACGTATATGGCGTGTTCACCTTCCGCGTCAACTACAAACGTGCCGGATACACCTACCTCGTCGACCAGACCACCGTCGCGCTCCGCCCCTTCCGCCATGACGAGTACCCGCGTTTCCTTGTCGCAGCCTATCCCTACTATACCGGCGCCGCCAGCATGATCTCTGGGTTCCTCCTGTTCGTCGTCGTGTGGTTGTCGGTCTGGGGGACTGAAAGGACGAGGAGGGAGGAAAAGCGGGAGGAGAAAAAGGAGGAGAAGGAGCGCGCCGGGAGGAGCGAGAAGATTGAAAGGTTGAAGCCTGACAGCCGGTCGGCCACCCCGACCCCATCCGATGCTGGGTCGGAGAAGTCCGAGAAGGCCGATAAGAAGAAGAAGAAGAGGTGATCGGATTCGTGTGTTTTGGTCATGTGGTTCATAGAATCTCCTTGATTGGACGTGCTGTTGGGCATTGATGATCTGGGGAGCCTCGTGAGGAGAGGGAAAAAAAAAAATTGATCTTGTGATGGCTTGTTTACTTTGGTGATCTGTTTTTGCTGTTTTATTTGTTCTGTGTGTACTTGACAACTTTCACATAAAATTTTCGAGCAGATCCCATCCGTAGCTAAGCTTTCCGAAGGGCCGTAGGACTTAAAGCGCATAGCTTGCTTCACGCGATTCTGTGTCGGTCGCTGTAATGGCTCAGAGACGCGTGACCATCGCAAAAGAGTAGCAGAACGAACATCGGAGCTGCGCAAAATGACTCCAGAATCAAAGCTCCTAACTGTACTGGGGTGTCTTGCAACTACTATTCTGCGCTATTCGCATTCACGGAACTCCAGTTCGAAGCGAATGGACCTGTGACAAGACCGGCGCCGGACATTTGTACAATTTTCGAATGTGACCTGAATTCCTAATATTGAACATGCTAAACTTTGGATTCCATCTACTGCTTGCGAAAACAATCGCATACCGATTGTGGTTTTTTGAACCGCAACAACAGATGGACACCCGGCTGGTGGCTTTGGTTGAGACATCGAGCACAAGTTTGTCTTAGCAATACAAAGACCATCAATTAGTCTGTAGATACTGTCGCGGATGAGTACAGCGGCCTGGCTATACTGGGCAACTCCGTGGCGAGATGGATCACGGACAATTTGGCCAAATGTCGCACTTGGCCGACACACCAGGGAACATGGTATTCGTGTCGAGCTTGACCGAGTCTCACAAAACAGGCCTACACCGACCAAGACGAACGCGTCCCTCCCAAGGTCTTCGGGGGCAAGCCGTACACCTCGGCGTCCGACATCTATTTCCTAGGCACGCTGCTGTGCCAGATGAGGCCGCTCAATGCCGTACAATATTTTGGAAACTGGGATCGCATCACCTTCCTTATCCGGGTTCGGTGGTGGATCAGAGCGGAGGCACTCGTGAGAGGAATGTGCGGAAACGGGAACGCGATTTCATTCACTTTACAACTTTTCGCTGTTTCTTTTCGAATTTGATTAGCTGTCATTGATTCCGTCAGCTCGATAAATGTCATTTTAGCCATTGTCGCGCTTGGGTAGAAGGTTACAATGGGCAGCGTGTTACCATCCGGGTGTTTATGTACCTATGTAGAACACCTGTGTAGAACACCTATGTAGAACGTAGCACACGAAACCCCTCAGGTACCATCGACTGGCCGATTTCCGCCACTGTGGCACTGTAATATGGTTTATTCGCCGAAACATGCCCAGCCGGTAGCTCCGCGGTGCACGTGAACGATTCTCATGATACTGAATGTCAGGTAGTTGCGCACGGCCAGGTGCTCCGCTAGCTTATTTTCGGGACGGGGGTTCAGCCGGTTGCGGTCCGCATTCGGGGTCAGCGGTAGCTATTGTGTTGTGAGATTAATTATTGGCGCTTCATGATTGCATATGAGCAATTCTAAGCAAGAATTCTTATTGAGCTCGGCCCACATCCAAACATAACAGATGTGCCAAAGAATTGTCGAATGGCAAAGCTGAATAAAAAAGCTAATTACGCGCCCAGTGCTTTTATCCCGTGTCTAGTGACGTTTCTATTTCGACAAACGCCAATGTCATACCATTGCATATTTCACTTCTACATCTTCTAAAAATGCTTCTCAATGCCTGAATTTGGGAAATTCGGATATCCTTGATAAGCTTCGAGGTCAGCCTGAGTGAAGGCACATACTTAATAGGGGTAGGGTTTACTGGTCTCTTTGCTCTTAGGCAGCGCGTTGTTACTGGGCTCCGATGTAAGCCCTCTCTGGTGATTAAACGGGCCTAATATCTAATATACTCGACTCATTTCTGTGATATCAACACATGTGACCCATGCCATCATTTCATTTCGCGTTAATTATGACGCAAGACGCGCAACACGGTGGAAAATAAAAGAGGCCAAGCAACATCCTTGCTTCCAATGCCTGCCAAATCCAATTCATCATGCACCGATTGCCCACCAAACACCCGTTTTTACTATCATCCCACCTCTCCCAATCCTACCGCTCCTATTCCATGCTCGTGGGACCACAATCCACGGAACTGACCGGGCAGGTCGCATCACTTCTCGACCGCTGGGAGAGGCTCGATCCGAAATACTGCCAGGAGCGGATGGAGTCCATGCAAAAGATCGGGGGCCATATGAAATCCGATATCCAGGATTACATCAGGACCGCCCATCCCGAATTGCCTCAGACTGCGCCGGTTCAGTTCGTGAACAGCATGGCGTCATTCCCACTGCTGCAGCTCGGAACGTGTTCCTTCGATATCGTTCGCCGGACCCTTTGCACGCGCGAAATCTATCTCAGACGTATGGCTTATCAGCAGGACGCAAATATGGCAGAGCGAGCGTTGTGGTGGATCAAGGGCGGTTTTGATAAGCAGTGTCACAAGTAAGGTATTTGGAAGTACCGTTGGAATATCATTTATCATGTTCCTTTATTATCAAGAAAATGAAACGAAGACTCCGTAACAAGTGTAATTATTCTGCTCTTCTCCACGTATTCTGCCTTTCTCCACGACTCATTAATCTAAGGCTCGCGACCGAAAAATTAAACGATCAAATTACGGTCAGCATGCTGAACAAATTGCACCGCAAGGGTATGAAGATAAACTTCTTAGCCGAAACGCTTGGGGGCTTGGTGATGTTTGCGCCGCCGTACGGTTTTAGCAGCACCGGGGTCGACCTGACGAAGCCAGACTTCGAGATGCTGATGGCCGAGCTCGAGAAGCGGCCTTATTTGAAGGGCAAGTTCGTGGTGAAAGGTGGGGGTCGCACGTGCATCAAGGTACCAGGGATGTTTATGCCGTCGATGGAGATCTTTATCGACTAGTAATGATGTCAGAATCGGGGGGAGTTGCAGCACTTCGACGGGACGGGAGATATGTCGCTTTGTTTCAGTAGAACGGCTGATCCATGTTGCGCGTCATATTTGATTATTGCAGACGTTTGCAAGATGAATTGCCTATATAGTTTAGAATAAAGTACATGTTACGACAAGGATACCTGAGATCTGGGACAGGCCTCTAGTTTAGGACAAAAGAGCCATAAAAAAACGTTACAATCCAAAGACCAAGTTACACTTTTTCCAATTTATCAATCCCTAATGCCGATACCCGCCTTCCTGGCAATTACCGCGTTGCTCGCAATCTCGCCACGGGTTTCGACCTGAGGGCCAGTATAGCCAGGCCGCTGTACTCATCCGCGACAGTATCCTCGTATGCGGTGGCTATAAACTGGTTGATAATGCTTATACTATTAAGACATCTCGATGTCTCTCGATCACTGGGATACGACCAACCCATTGTGGACCGACTTGACAAATAATGCCGGCAACTTCACTGTTCCAACATTGCAATGTGGCCTTCCGCAGATAATGTGTCTTTTATGTCTGGGGTGGCGGTGGCCAGAACAATCTGTCGTTGTTGCAAAATGGATTTGCCCGGTACAGTTCTATCACGGGGCGGGATTGGCGGTCGGTTTTCAGGTAGTTTGCAATTTATGCCATCGCCATGAGCTAACCGCTTTTACCCTTTGTTATATAACGGATAGGATACTCTTCTGATAATACTGCTAGGCATGCTTTTGACGATATGTTACAAGAAAACTTGTATGGACCATTTTCAACTTTACGCAAAAGCCAACGCCGAGAGTAGAATACACAGTAACAATGCTCCGGTATAATTCGTTTCCTTTTTCTATTCACGATCTCTATTTACCTCCTCTTACTTCCTCGAAGTGCTGTGTTATTATATGGCATTGCTTCTGATATTTCGGTTTGCGATTATTTTTTTTTCTAGTACTGGTCAGATGGTCTACATCGGAGGTGTCACAATGCAGCAAACCAATGTAACAACTGTTACTACGGAACTTGTATCAATGAATGATATTCCAATATTCGAGTAAGTACATAACTAATATATTCTTGCAAATGCAGTGAGCTATCCATCACAGACATCGAAGTTCATCCATCGTTTCAATTAGAGTACCATTAGCGCTACATGGAAACAGGTTAATGCGACGGCTCAACGTTATATGCATACTGCTGTGGCATGTAATGTTATGGCATACACATTTAATATAGCAGACATTGAAATTTTTACTTATTAAATAGGTTCCGATGACATCTCTATCATCATATGCTGTGGTATAAATAAAAATGCTACTTTATTCAACGACGTCGCTGTGCTTGACACACACAGAACTGGACATGGACGACGCCAGAAGGCTCCATCACCGAGGTGAGGTTGTCTTCGGTCATTGTCAATGGGCAGATGATTAGCTTTTTTGGTAAGCCCGATATTTTTAAATAAATAAATAAATAAAACGTCCCTCCTTTGCTCATTCTTTCTCACTCCTCAGAGTTGGCTTTGTGGTTTTAAGGAATTTTGTCCTAGTGCATTCTTATATCTCACATTAACTTTATTATGTTGATAACAGGCACAGGCGACATACCTTACAGTGATGTCAACGTCTTAGATACCATTCAAGTGGATCGCTAGCTTCTCCCCTACCTCTCCTTCCCCCCCCTCCTCCTCCTCCCCCTCTCCCTCTTCCTCTTCCTCACCCAACTTTCCCGAAAACATGAATGGACCTGCCGTTTCAAGCGGCGTTATTGCAGCTATTGCTGTCATATGCGGCGTGTTGGTCATCGCCATTGCCATCTTCGCCTTCTTCGGAAACGATGGCAGAAACACGCCCAGACAAAATCCCCACAAGGCCCCCGACAACGCGACGCAATCCCCCCCCCTTGCCGTACACTAGCAACATGAACCAGATCCAATCGTCGGTTCCATACAGCGCCTCCGCGGGGTAACGTTATGCCCGATCCCGCCGCCACTGTAACAATTTCACATAGTTAGCCATAGTCTAGTCATTTTTCTTGAACATTCTATCATATTCTAGTCACTAAGAAATATTTTCTCAGTGCTGAGCTTTAGCTAGTATTCTTTTGTTATCTTTTGATATTGTAACGTAGCGGACGCGGAACTTGGTGAGTAGATAGGGTTCCAAAATTTGTGTGAAGGGGGGAAGGGTATGTAAAAGTGTTTCTAACTGAATTCTGACTAATTGACTCTGACTAAGATTTATTCACTAGGTTATTTATACAGATTTATGTGCTAATTCTGCTACTAAATATGAGGCTAAGTAGCAAGTCATTTTATGTGAAATTCTAAGTAAAATTTTATTCATAATCTTAGATAGAATCTCATGTGAAATCCCATCTGAAATTTGTAAAGGTAATAAATAGTTTTACTAATAATGTTTTAGATGTAATTACAGTAAAAGGTAATTTCTATACTATACTAAATCATAAATCAGATTTAGATATTATAATCAAATGTCTATTTCTTAATTCTTATTTCTATTTTATACTATATTACATATTCCACAAAATACCTATTCAAATTCCTACATTACAATATTTATATATTTATTGCCTCTAGTGCTTGGAATGAATCAAATTCAAATTGAAGAGATAATGAATCAGCACTAGCTCACTTACAAAGAATAATCCCCACAAACTTTGAGCTAGTGAGGCAGCACTATTAGGAAACAGTGATACAACAAATTGTCCAGTATAAGACCATACAGACCATCAAAGCCTAGGAGTTTAAATAGATGTTTCAGAGATGAAACCATCTATTTAAGAGAAAGTTGTAATAATAGAGCCAAATTTGGAAGAAGGAATAAGAGATAGACATTTTAATTGCAACTAGTCCCAAATTAGCATAGCCTTATAGTTAGCAGTCTCTGATTTCAATAATGTCTAAAACATTTTGAAACTTTCAAAATTGAAGACCTGATATAGTATCTAATTCTGACAATATCAAAATAATTTTGATACTTTCAAAATGACTCATAACTTAGCTATACAATTTAGTCATTATTTCATAGCTAGCAAATTTGTATAAATACCCCAGTATCTTAGAGTGAATAAACCTCAGATTAAAAGTATTAGAAAAGAACAAGTATACCAATAAAGGGAACTTCAGGATTACATCTTTGACATATTTGGGCTTAAGGAACTACTGACTCTGGGAGTTAAGAAGATAAGAATTCAAGATAAAGAAATCTGACATATGTACTTGCCAAGCTTAGCATCTGCTATGTTACAATAGTAAAACTAATTAAGATTCTTTTAAACTCTATAGCAAAGTAATTATAGTAGATAAAACAATCTATAAAATTGATCAATTATAGCCAAGCTTTCTCTCAAGATATAGTAATATTGAAACACTTAGAGTACCCTTGGATGGGAACTATGACACAGTGGAAATCATTGGTGGGTGACCCACAGATCTAAAGTGATGACGGGGAGTACATTTCGACTGCCAGACTGCTGGAATCCCTCCACTATTGCCGGGAAATTGTTCATGCTGGAAACTATATACCACCACAAGCACCTGAATCGGTCGGAAGTGGATGAAAAGTTGAGGCGGAGAGGGCGCCACTTGCAAGATGAATTGCCTATGGTTTAGAATAAAGTGCGGACATCTACATGGTCACAAGCTGTTTGACAAGTGATACCTGGGATCAAAGTGTGGACATCAACATGGTTACAAGCTATTTGGCAATTGATACCTGGGATCTGCGGGGCCTGTTGACACGTGACATAGCAAACAAGGTTATTGGTTCTTGCTCTATTTCAAATCTAGTCCATGCATTTTGGCAGAAGATGAATACGGTAGAAAGAGGGAGGTACAAGGGTACGAAAACGAGATGCAATCGCTAATTGCGGAATTGCAGCAAAGCGACGGAAGAAAAATAATATGGATCTGGCAAAACGAATAAAAAGGGAGACGCGAGGTTACATAGATTTGACCCGTCATACCTATTGCTATTCCCACTGAAACGGCCATGTGTAAATGTTTTTCCGACCTGACAAACAATCCAATAAATACTCATCAGACAATCTCCGCGCACCCGTTCCTCATGCATTTCTTTCTTTCCGATTTATCTGTTGCTTTATCAATTTCCAATGCCGAAGTCCGCCGTAATTGCCGCGTCGCTCGCGACCGTGGTACATCTCGCCACGGGGTTCAGACCCGACGCCTAGTAACCAGGCCGCTATACTCACCTGCGTATGCGGTGGCTATAGACTAATTGATAGTCTTTGTATTACTAAGACAAACTTGTACACTCTCGATGTCTCTCAATCCTGGGCTGCGACAAATCCATTGTGGGCCAACTTGACAAATAATGCCGACAACGTCACTGTTCCAGTGAGTGGCAACTATGCCCTTCCGTAGATAATATGTCTGGGGCGGCGGTAACCACCTCAATCAAAGTGGGTTTGCCCTCACGAATACTCGGTCGCTTCCATCTACCTTCGCCAATATATCGCAGCAAAGGAGGCCGTTGTCCGCTTCATGGACTTCATCCGGGGCTGCTTACACGTGGGACGGGATTGGCGATCGGTATTCAAGTAGCTTGCAATTTGTCCTAAATTTCCAACGTTCTGCCATGAGCTAAACCTTTTACCCTTGCTAGTAACGGATAGCATACTCTTCCGATCTAACTACTAGGCATGCAGTTTACTGTTTACATTTGATACAAAAAAAACTTGTATATATGTACCGTTTGCAGAAGCCTAAACCAAGAATAAAATACAGCCACAATGCTCTTGGTATAATTCGTTATTCACGATCTCCACCTCTTATTTCCCTCGAAATGCATCATATAGCATTGCTTCTAATAATTCAGTTTGCGATTTTGTTCTAATACTGGTTAGATGGTCTGTATTGGAGGTATCCCAATGTAACAACTGTTACTGCGGATTTTGCACAAATGAGTGATATTCCGATTTTCGAGTAAGTATTGTGGCGAGCCACATACAAAAAAAACTTTTTTAGAATAGCTGTCATATAAATTAACCACCTATTATAGTAGGAAGACATTCAGAAATCAAGGATGACATGAACACTAAAACGTGCCACCTGAATTATAACTTAGCCAGATGACGCGAACAAGTCAGATGACGCGAACACTTAACATAGCATAGTAACCAGTACAGTAACCCTTGCTGCAGAAAACTGTATAAATAGCCAGACTACCAGAAAAGGTATATCTGTGCAGGACCTGCACACTTGTGCCAGACCTGCACACTTGTGCCAGACCTGCACACTTGTGCCAGACCTGCACACTTGTGCCAGACCTGCACACTTGTGCCAGACCTGCACACTTGTGCCAGACCTGCACACTTATATACTAGACAGAAATACCTGACATAAATAGCATTCTATAGTTAGCCAGATAGCAACTAGATAGCAACCACAATGTATAAAATACCCCAGAGACAAGAGTGAATAAACCTCAGTTTGAAATCTGAGAATTCAAAGAAGAGCAAAAGACAAGTCTGCCTGAGAACACACTTAGAAGAAATACCTACTGAGAGCCCCTTGGTCCTAAAGATTGGATTGTAACACTTAGGAGATACATCTGCTGATGAGCCACTGTTAAAGGAGATTGTGAGCCTTCTCTCATTCCAATTCAACTCTGGTTCTCTTGTCATTATCAATCGATTTGCCGCCAGAAGTCTGTTACGTTTTTGGTATGCTTGCCAGACCAAGCCTGAAGTTTTGCCACCAAGTTCAAGTGAAGAACTTCGCTGCCTGTTTCAAGAGAAGTCCACCATTTTTAAGAAGCCTGCCTCACAAAGCCAGTCTTGACACACCTTCACAGTGATCCGTCATGCAAACGAAGTAGTCTTGACGTAACTTTGTCAGCTATGGTTCAAGAAAGTCCAATGTTTTTGGTATGCTTGCCAGACCAAGCCTGAAGAAAGAAATCCACTTCACAAAGCCAGTCTAGATGCACCTTCGTAGTGATCCGTCGCACAAACGAAGCAGTCTTTGACGCAACTTTGTCAGCTGAAGTCCAAGAAAGTCCATGTTTTTGGTCCGCTTACCAGAATAAGCCTGAAAGTATATTTTGCCCACCGATCCGCTGAAGAACTTATCCACTCTTTGGTCCGCTTACCAGAATAAGCCTGAAGAGCCGATCTGCCCTTTTGGTACGCTTGCCAGACCAAGCCTGAAGAACCGATATGCCCCTTTTAGTATGCTTGCCAGACCAAGCCTGAAGAACCGATCTGCCCCTTTTGGTACGCTTGCCCGACCAAGTCTGAACCGATCTTGCTGAAGAACCGATCTGCCCTTTTTGGTACGCTTGCCTGACCAAGCCTGAAAAACTTCGCCGCCACTTTCAAGAGAAGCCTGCCGATTCAGGAAGAATCCGCATTCAAGTCCACCACATTTTGTCCGCTGATCCGCAGGATCCGCATACCAGAAGTCTGCCGGAACCGACCTGTCCGTCTCATTCAAAATCCGCATACGTATATACCCTCGACTGGGAGAATTTCGAAGAATCCGCATCCCAGAAGTCCGCCGGAACCGTCCCGTCTGCCTCCTTCGAGAAACCCGCTATGTTTGGTCCGCTTACCAGAATAAGCCTGAAAATCCACATCGATCGTCCGCATCGACCGATTGTCTGCATCGTTCAGTCCGCGCCATTTGGGATATTAGCCATTTTCAAGAGAAAGTCCGCATCGTTCTACATTTTGCCCGCCAAACCGCTACGTACTGCCGATCCGCATCGCTCCAACCCTAACCCTCAGTCCGCATCAACCCCGCATCGACCATCCGCATCGCCCGAGTGAATCCGCAGCACTCAAGAAATCCGCCGCATTTGGTCCGTCCACCAAATTAGCCGCACGCTGATCGCCCGAGTCACAGACAAGAACTCGCGCCATTAAGGAAATCCGCGTACACAAGATCGCCGAGTGACATAGAAATCGCCTACGCCGCCAAATTAGGAAATCACTCGCAGAATTCTCCAGAAGTTGAATATTATACCACTAAACACCAACACAGGAGGAATCTATATATATTATCTGAACATTTTGTTGCTTTTTGACAAAATAACTGGGGGCTGAAGCCAATCTACACAGCTGCCCAACCTTGTAATTTGTCATTGAGCCAGGCACATTACAGTATATACTGTAACGTAGCAGGCACGGAACTTGGTGAGTATGTAGGATTCCGAAATTCATGTGAAGGGGGGAAAAGGTATGTAAAGGATACTTTTTGAACTGAACTGACTCTGACTGACTAAGGTTTATTCACTCTAAGTTATTGGGTTATTTATATAGATTTATGTGCTAATTCTGATACTAACTAAGCATCACTTTATTCCGGACCATTCAGAGTTGGTTTCTGCCATCCTGAAAGCATTGGTATGCTTTATTTTGTCTTAAACATTTTATATGAAATATGTGTGACATGCAGGTTTTGTCTAAGATCTATATATGAGATATTTCAGATGTAAAACATGATTATAATAAATAAATGTCTGTGGCTCCCATAGAGTCCCCTTAGCCATTTTGAGAGCTTGGCAGTTCACCTTTTCTTATGACACATTGATTATGAATGATGAACAACTCTAGCAGTAAAAATGTGATCAGGTCACTCTGATTGAATGTGCTGAATTTCTTTGATAAGTCACCAAGGCTGTCATGGTCAGCCTCTGCTCTCCTCCACCAGATCCAATGATCACAAATGAGCATAAGCAGTAATGTGTCATTAACACTCTCTTTTTGTAATGCTCCAGATACTTTTATTATCCCAGAAGACAAACTCAATAGAATAGTCCTCCATGACAATGACTCTGATAGTAGTAATAATGAATTTCTTACTACTGCTAAGACCAGAGACATTGGATAATATTATGTCCCCCCAATATTCTCCAATATTATCTCTAATAAATACATCAAGACAAACCTCACTGCTACTAGCTTTTGGAAGCTCCTACATTACAACTCTGAGCTAAAATATAGAGTCTTCCTATCCTCTCTATTTATGATACCTTGGTTAATAATTTCAGCAAGGTAGCCAAGGAAGATTTTTGCTGATACCCAATAAGTACTCTATAATACTCTCTAATCCATCACTATCACCCTTTATACTCTCAAACTATAGATCAATAAGACTGATCTTTATTATTATAAGCTAGTCAATAATGCTGTCATTTCTCTCCTAGTAGAAAAACTGCAAAACTCTCTTTGAATTGGTTTTTACAAGACTGAATGCATCCAGATCTACTAATGCATTAAACTTATTAAGACTGCTGGCTGGTCTCCATCTCTTATTTCTGTATACTATACTCTGACTTCTGGATCAAAATATAACTATAACCTCTTTGGTACTGAATTCATCTACTATTTCCAAAATGATACAAGGTATCAAAAGTAATAACTTACTATCAAGAAAGCAACTAAATCCTAAGACTAGGGTAATTTTTCTCACTATAGCTCATCTTTCTCTAGAGGGAAAATAGGTCTTAGGGCAGCCACTATCCTAATTACTACAATATAATAATAAACTCTCAGAATCTCTCTCTAGAACTGGTCAACTAAGAAAGGTCTCTATACTGAGTCTCAGTCCTAGAGCAAAGTGCATCAAATCTCACCACTTATTCTTGAGAGACGAACTAATATATATAATTGTTACCAAAACCATAAATATTATTATCAAGATGAGAGCATATGTAATATTTTAGCATAGTTTATTTCTTTTCTTTGTCTTTCTAGTACTTTTCATAACTTTCTAGTATCTTCCAAATGATTAGAAATTCTTTCTTGGCACTAAGCCATAGCTAGAACATTCTTGTCACTTCTGTTCCAGTCTTAGCTAGTTATGGAACTTTATAGAATATTGTGGATCTTTATTTGTCATCATTGCTGAGAACCTTTCTCTTGGCATTTCTATTGATTTCTCAGATTCTTCTGGATTCTTCTTTCAGATCTTATATAAATATCCTCTCTGTTCTTACAAATAAAGCTCAGAATATTTTTCTTCCAGAAATCACAAAATCTTCCTAAACTCTTAGTAACTCTTCGAGCTACTTTGAACTACTAGAATCAAGTCGCTTTCTCATTTAAGAAACCAGAACCATTACACTTGGTAGCAGCAGTTAAGTTACACCTTACCTAAATAAGAAACCTCTCAAGAACTAGTCAAACACCATATCCATGGATGCCAACAACTGGGGTAATACTTCTTATAACAACTACATCCCACAGAACACCCCCTATATTCAATAAGAAGAAGAGGATGAAATTCCAAATCAGTTATCTGGGACTCTAGAAAGCCTCTTGCATACTGCATTGGCTCAAATTTCCCAACTTCAAGAATGACTGGACAAGAAGGAGGGCAAAGCTCCTGTACAGTCTACACCTATATCTACAATGGTATCTCTGACTACAGTCACTATCAAGCCTCAGAAGCCTGACACCTTTGATGGCCAAAGAGGAGGACTGTCTACCAATACTTAGCTTTTCCAATTGAAGCAGTATAGCAAACTGACCAATTTGGAAGAAGCAGTATTAGTTCAATTTGCTATCACACTCTTCCAAGAGAATACTGCAAACTGGTGGTGAAATCATATTCAGAACACAAGATTCTCTGGTTGAATCAAGGTCTGGGGTGAATTCTCAGATGCTATTCAAGGCCAATTCAAACCTGTCAACAGTACTAAAGTCACACAAGACTGCCTGGCCAATGCCAAACAACTCAAGTCTGTG
Source organism: Jimgerdemannia lactiflua (assembly GCA_003951145.1). Taxonomy (NCBI): domain Eukaryota; kingdom Fungi; phylum Mucoromycota; class Endogonomycetes; order Endogonales; family Endogonaceae; genus Jimgerdemannia; species Jimgerdemannia lactiflua. The sequence continues at coordinate 16,186 of RQIL01003777.1, forward strand.
CAAGCATACAATGTATAATTCCTATCTATTCTTCTGGAGCTACCTCATATTACTGAAGACAAGAAGGTCGACAAGTACATCCAAGGTCTCAAAGGACAAACTTGAGTTCATGTTGAACTAGAAGAACCCAAAGACCTAGACACTACAATGAAAATTGCTGATAGGTTTGATGTCATTACCTATGGCAACTGCTTTGAGCAGAAGAGACCACTATTCAACAACAACCACAGAAGGGAGAAAACCAAAGTCAGAACTGTTGGACCTGCCCTCATGGATCTAGACACTATTGATAAGAACAAGAAGAATAAGCTTACACCTAAGAAAAAGGAGTACCTCAAGAAGGCTGGAGCCTGCTTCTTTTGCTAACAGCCTGGCCTAGTGCTTCCAACAAATTGAATTGAATCGAATTGGACCTAAATTCGATTCAATTCGAAAACTTCAATTCAAATCAATTTAAATTGAAGTCCAATTCGATTCAAAGTCCAATTCAAACTCTATTTTTAGAAATTGAATAACTCGACAAATACACATCCAAATTCAATGATCTTTAATTTATTAGATTCCCCTTATATAGGGGAATCTAACTAGCTAAAGATCATTAAATTTGGATGTATATTCGTCAAGTTATTACATTTCTAAAATAGGTTTCGAATCAGACCTCAATTTGATTTGAATTTGATTTGATTCGAACTCAATTCAAATTGAAAAATCCCCAATTTGATTCAATTCAAATAACCCTCAATTCGATTCAATTTGAATTGATTCAATTTGTTTGGGAGCACTAGCCTGGCCACATTGCTACAAAATGTTCTAAAAAGACTACCAAACCCAAGAGGATCCTGGTCCTGTCCAAAGACACCCAAGGTCATCAAGTCAAATAAGAAGTTATACTCAACTTCATGTGAGTCAATCCCAAGGCCCAGATTCCTCAAGCACAGTAAGAAGGAGCCATTGGTCCAGACCTTCAATCTGTTCAATAAGTTACTATTTCTGCTCATAAAAGAAGGCTCATTCCAACTGGCCTTACAGTTGAAATACCCAAGGAACACTATGCAAGAATTGCACCAAGATTTGGTCTCAGTGTCAAGCACTCACTGGATGTTAGTACTGGAGTCATTGATCCTGACTTCTGAGGAGAAATGCAAGTCCTACTAATTAACCACAAGAACCAACCTTATACTATCAATGAAGGTGACAGAATTGTACAGCTCATTCTAGAGCAAGCTACTCTGCCTGCTATCAAGGAAGTCACCAAGTTGTCTCCAACCAAGTGAGATCAGAAGGACTTTGGCAGCACTGACCAAGTTGCTAGCATAGCTGAAAACTGAGCCAACTCAATGCTTATCTTTAAAGATCTAGTCAAAGGTCAAGAACTAGATGTTCTCATAGACAGTGGAGCTGTTGGAAACTTCATCAACAAGAACCTCATTGACAAACTTAAGATTCTTACAAAGCCAGCTGGTAAGAATGGTGGAGTTGTCACTACTGATGACACCACTCTGCCAATTGACTCAATTGCTGCCAAACTTCCCCTCAAGATTCAGAAGTACTGGGAATGTTTAGATTTTGAAGTGGTACCCCTAAGAGATTATGACCTAATCTTAGGCAAACTCTGGCTTATGCAATACAACCTATACATTGATTGGACCAAGAATGAAGTTACCCTAATTCAAGATGGAGTTGACATTACAATCAAACCAGACAAGACTCAGATGAAAACTCCAATTGCCACTCTTTTGGCAATCTAGTTCGAGAAGGCCCTCAAGAAAGCTATCTGTGTCTTTATTGCACTAATCCAACCCAAGAAAGAAGACAAGAAGCTATCAATCAGCAAAAGTATCAAGTTGCTACTAAACAAGTACAAGAATGTCTTCCCAGACAAACTACCTGATCTATCACCTTTAAGAGACCATGATCACAAAATCAAGCTGGTACCTGATGTGGCCATTCTCAAGAAGAAGATGTACCACATGTCACCACTCGAAATTGAAGCAGTCAAGAAGGAACTCAATGAACTCATTAAGTGAGGAGCCATTCAGCCAAGCAAGTCACCTTTTGGCTCCTCAGTCTTATTTGTCAAGAAGAAGAATGATACTTTGCAAATGTGTATAGACTACTATATACTCAATAAGATCACTATCAAAAATCATTACCCACTACCACTCATTGACCAAATATTTAATACTCTCAAGAATGCCAAATACTTCACCAAGATTGATCTTATCTCTGGGTATCACCAAATTCGCATCAAACCAGAAGATATACCCAAGATGGCATTCATGACACCATTTAGACTATATGAATTTCTAGTCATGGTCTTTGGTCTCACCAATGTACCAGCAACCTTTCAAGACCTCATGCAGACTGTCTTCAAGGATCAGCTTTATATCTTTATACTTGTGTATATTGATGACATCCTGATCTTCAGTGGCACTAAAGAAGAATATCTCAAACATATCAAACAAGTTCTCAAAATCCTCCATGAACACAAGCTTTATGCAATGCTCAAGAAGTATGAGTTCTTTAAAGATCAAGTCGAATACCTTGGACACATTGTATTAGCCAAAGGAATTTAAGTAGACCCCAGGAAAATACAAGCCATTGAACAGTGGCCTGTATCAGTAAGTCTCACTGAACTTAGGTCCTTTCTTGGTCTGGCTGGACACTACCATCAATTTGTCAAAAATTTCTCTAGTATAGCAGAATCTTTAACAAACCTCCTGCGAAAGGAACCCAACTCTGACTACTATATTCCCTACATCTGGGACATCTTCTGTCAACAAGCCTTTCAAGAACTCAAGAACTGCCTGACCCATACATCTGTCCTTAGAAACATGGACCCAAACTTGAAGTTCACTGTCACTACTGATGCATTCAACTTTGCAATTGGTACAGTCATCTCAAGATGATGGACAAGGAAACAGACTCTTTGCATTTGAGTCAAGAAAATTGTCCCCTGTAGAACAGAAGTTAGTCACTCATGAAAAGGAACTCCTGGCAATCATTTATGCCCTTAAGACCTAGTGATACTATCTAGAAGGAGTTGAGTTTGATATGATCATAGATTACAGATCCCTTCAGTACATCAATATCCAATCAACTCTTTCCCATCAACAAACCAAGTGGAGTCAGTTACTTCAGACCTTTACTCCAAACATCATCTACAAGCCTAGCAAAACCCTAGTTGTACCAGATGTACTCTCAAGAAGACCTAACCTCACCACTATTTTACAAGTCACCATGATATCTGAATTCCTCAATCAGATCAAGATGACATATGAACAAGACTCTCTAGTTCTATAAAAGGATATCAAGGAATTCAAAGAAAAGTACACCTTCAAAAACAACCTCATATACTATTAAGACAAGGTCTATATTTCTGCCAACCCTAAACTATAATACAAGATCCTTCATAAACATCATGACTCCTCACTAGCTGGTCACCTTAGAACTAAGAAGACCATCAAGAACATTCAATGAGACTACTACTGGCCCAATATGCTCAAGGAAATCAAGGAGTATGTTCAAAGCTGTGATCTTTGCCAAAGAAATAAGTCAAACAACCAAATACCTGCTGGTCTTCTACAACCCTTGCCAATTCCAACCAAGAAATTTGAGCAAGTCACAATGGACTTCATTGTACAACTCTCATGAACCAAATCAGGCTATGATGCCATCATTGTGTTTGTGGACTGTCTCACCAAGATTACAATTGCCGAGCCAACCACAATCAATGCCACTGCCCCTGAAATTGTGAGAATCTTCTTCAAGTCTATCTTCCACCAATATGGACTTCTCTGAGTAATTGTCAGTAACCATAACCCCAAATTCACAAGTCACTTCTGGCAAGTACTCTTCAAGACTCTTGAAACTCAAATCACTATGTTCACTGCCTTCCATCCTCAAACCAATAGACAAACTGAGTAAATGAACAGAACACTTGAACAAATGCTCAGAAACTATGTGTCTTATGAGCAAGATGATTGGGACCACTATCTGACCTATACCGAGTTTGCCTACAATAATACAGTCCAATTATCTACTGGTCTTTTCCCTTTTCAGTTACTATATTGTCAAAATCCCAAGACTCCTGCAAGTCTAGTCTCATTCCAGCAATCCAGTCACACATAAGTCTCCACTACTCAGAACCTTATTGACAAAATGGATTCCCTTCTCAAGACTACTACCACAAATCTGCAAAAGGCTTAACAATATCAAGCTAAGTATGTAGATAAGAAATGACATGATGTTACCTACACTCTTGGAGGTATAGTTCTACTCAAAGCTGACAACATCAAGGCTCAATCTCAAGTCAACTGCCAGTTAGCCAAATTTCAACCCAAGTACCTTGGACCTTTCAAGATCACTGAGTAAGTCTCTACATCTCAGTCTACTATCAATCATGCAAATACATCCAGTATTTCATGTGTCACAACTCAAGGCCTGGAATCAGTCACCCCCTTACCCTGGCCAAATTTCAATACCTTCAGCACCAGTTATGGTTGAAGACCACATCAAGTATAAAGTTGAGAAAATCTTAGATAAATAAGTTTGATATTATTGCAGAATACCTAGTTAAGTGGATGGGCTACTCTGAATATGATACTACCTGAGAGCCCACCACCAATCTCAAGAACTCCCAAGATCTCATTCAAGAGTTCTAGCAAAAAGAAACTCATTGACTGCTCATAAGGTTCTCTCCTTGAATAGTAGATGACATACTGTACTGATCAGATACATTATGCATTGGGGCACTCTAAGGAATATAGCATCAGCAACAAGATCTATAGAAGAACTCTGTAAACCCTGCAACTAACAAGGTTCAAACCAGTTCTCATCTGATCAAGATGATACTTTGGTCCTTGCCTTATACAAGGATGGCCAATCCTTGCCAATGAGCTGATATATTTTATTTATATTTTCTTTTGATTTTATTTTCTTATATTACCTTCTGAATTCAATGAGGACATTGATTCTTAAGAAGGGGGAAATGTAATATTTTAGTGTAGTTTATTTCTTTTCTTTATCTTTCTAGTATTTTCCATAACCTTCCAGTATCTTCCGAATGATTAGAAATCCTTTCTTGGCACTAAGCCATAGCTAGAATATTCTTGTTACTTCTATTCCAGTCTTAGCTAGTTACAGAACTTCATGAAACATTGCAGATCTTTATTTGTCATCATTGCTGAGAATCTTTCTCTTGGCATTTCCATTGATTTCTCAGATCCTTCTGGATTCTTCTTTCAGATCTTGTATAAATATCCTCTTTGTTTTTATGAATAAAGCTCAGAATATTTTTTTCCCAGAAATCACAAGATCTTTCTGAACTCTTAGTAACTCTTCGAGCTATTTTGAACTACTAGAATCAAGTTGCTTCCTCATTTAAGAAATCAGAACCATTACAGCATAACTGGTCTGGATTCTTAAGGCAGTTTGGACAAATCTGGATATTGACTACTGGGCTACTAATACTACTTATATATATTAAGACTCAGATTAAATGAGTGAATCCCCTGACTCTCCTTCAGTATCAATCCTAATTTTTCTATAAGAAGAGCATATCTATAATGGAGAAGGCTTTGATAGATAGTGCTCCCAACAAATCGAATTGAATCAAATTGGACCTAAATTCAATTTGAATTGAGGTCCAATTCAATTTGAGGTCCAATTTGAACTCTATTTTTAGAAATTTAATAACTCAACGAATACACATTCAAATTCAATAATTTGGATATATATTCATCAAGTTATTACATTTCTAAAAATAGGTTTCGAATCAGACCTTAATTCAATTCAAATTCAATTTGATTTGAACTCAATTCAAATTGAAAAATTCCCAATTCGATTCAATTTGAATTGATTTGATTCATTTGAGAGCACTACTGATAGATATGACTATTATAGAATTCTAGAACAAGGACACCATCTATACTACTCTGTCTAGTAAACTACTCTTCTTTTCTAGCATTTTTACCATCTCTTAGATTGACAAGTATCATGCTTACATTAATGCTTATTTGTTGAATAAGTTCATAAAGCAATTGTACTTCAAGATAGAAGGTATTCAAACCCTATGATATATGATTTAACTCTTTAAAAATAAGACCATGAAGTAGGACATAGCCACTCTTATTCAGTGGTTGGCTTCTCTGAGGCCCTATAATATCATCAGATAGAGAGTCCTTTATAGAAAGAAGATATATACTCTTCTGGCCCTCTGTACCTTCTGGAGAGTAGTGAGCAATTTTACTAAATACTACACTTTTATTAGTTTTTACAATAAGCAGATAGACTGATCTGCAGAAATGGTTCTAACTATAGATATGACTAAGAAGTATACTCCTGATAATGCCATCAAGGTCTCTCATCCTATCTCAGTTCTCAAGGAGGATATCAACCTGTATCCAGTTTATTGAATCTTTTATTAAATATAAGAAACTATACCCCTCTACTCCACAACTAAGAGGGACCATATTTTCATCAATACATACTCCCTCTACTATAATCTTATACCTGACCATCTCTGAAATTGGTTCTCAGAATATATAGTAGCAGTAAGCATTGATGTCTCCCATTACTCTCACTCTGTCTGAGCTGAATCTTTTACTAAGGCTTTAAAAGAGGGTACTCTATTGGATGAGATCTTGAGAGCAGAAATTGGAGCTTAAAAATTAAATTTGAATATCATTACTATTTATACTACCAGACATCTGTTCTTTCCTATTTAGCAAAAGCTATCTCTCTCATTTATATAGTTCTCAAATATAGATAAGATACTAGCCTGAGGTAGAGTCCTGGCCAGATGTTCTGCTCACATTTGATCTATAAATAACTAACTCTGAATGATCCATAACAAAACAATGCTTAGTCCTGGATGGACAAGATACTGAAGGTACTGAAGTCTGTCCCAGACTTTATAAGCTTTGTGAAAAACTATGAGGAGTTAGTTTCTCATCTGTATTACTTCTCTACCCTATTTTTTTTTTTTT